>VZTV01008905.1:9681-21652 GCA_013400875.1 Anhinga rufa
ATAGCCACACACTACAGTTAACAGGCAGAAAATAATCAATACTACACATGAACCCACTGATCATGGGCACACCTCTACATGCTTCTACTTTCAAACACAAGTTGAGTGAGTTTTACCTGCCAACATACCCTGCAGCATTAACGCTGGTCAGTGTCTGTACACCCAGAGATGACTCCTGGCTCACTTCAGAAAGGCAGTAAGAGCAGATGGAGACCCAACAAATAAATCCTTGGGGATATACCCAGAGCCAGACCAGTCTTTATGAAGTTTCTTGTCCTTGCTCCATCTCCAGAGGCAACTGCTCATCCCAGACTCAAACCAACAGCTACGGACCATGTTATCTCTAACATAAACTTAAATAAGCAGATCAGGCATATAGATATGTACATATATATATATATATACAGGAATCTCCCAGAACTTCAGGGCAGGCTTGCCCAGTGCTCTGCTGGGCACCAGGTATTTCATAGTGCCTCCACTCCCATAACACTCCCCAATACAGTAAGACTTCGCAAAACAATTCCCATTAGGCTTAGCTGCTCCTCCTAACTCCAATACAAGCAGCTACAGGCCAGAGCTGCCCTCTTTAAAACCTCTCCTTGTTGCCCTTAGCAAAAAGGGCAACAGAACACATTTGCAGAGAAAAATCAGGATGTTTGTAGCCAAGGCCACCTTCCTCCATACATGCTGGTGGATAACCCTTATTACTATGGAAAGAGATTACTTTAAAATTAGATGTGAACATTACTTATCAAGAGTCCTACACCACCATTCCACAAGTCACTTTTGACAAACCACACTCATGCATTCCTGCAGAGTCAAGCACAGTTAAAATGCTATTTCTGCAAACAGAAGATTTTGCAGAAACCCCAGGGCGCAAACCACTGGGGTCAGAGCTCCTTGCTGGAAGAGGGGTTAGAGAGATGTCTCTGCTTATAGGGCAAGGTCCGACATAAACAGCTCCAAGCCAACAAATAGTCCCATTTTCTTCTTAACAACTTAACATTTAGAACAGCCATGCAGATGACACTATTTCAACTGAAAATATATCCCACACACCAACTAACCCCTTTTTCATGTTTCTACACACCTACCTCCAACTAACCCCTCTTTCATGTTTCTACCCTTCTTGAGGAACACAGCCTTCAGCTACCTATTTAAGTCATTGAGAAAATTGGCAGAGCAAAATGAAAATCAGCTACACATGCTGCTAAGGAGTCACAGGTGTGGCAAACTAACACCTTATTTCCTGCATATTTTTTTTGCTTAGAGCCCCCTTTACTCTTGTGATATATCAACCAGAACTACACATTTAAAAAAAAAAAATTAAAATGTGTATTTTATAGTTAGCTTCTTATAATCAGCTAAAAAACATTCACTCTCAGATTAGGAGTGGGAAAAATAAGGAAAACATAGAACCACAACCTCAGAAGGCAAAAATCAACAAAACCAAGATCAAGAGATAAATAAATTAAAATTTTCAGGTTTGGAATTGAAAACAGCATTTTGGAATTGAAAACAGTCATTGAAAACAGCAATTTGGAAAGGCTCATTACAATTAAAAATTGGTATCTATATAAAATTAACACATACTACTTTATTTTAACTTCAACAGACGGCACACCATAGTTTGTTTCTTCTTGTAACAGGAGTAATTCAATCGTTATCACCTCCAACCAATATTAGTATTAATTTTATTTTAAGCATCAATATAGAGGAAACTTTTACTGACAGCAAATCAAAAAACACCTATGTATGTATTTCCAGGTTGAAAATCAGTTCATTAGCTAATGTGAACGAATGTCTAAATTATTTCAATAGTTCATATCCAGAACATATTTCTTTACAATCCACTTGTAGCTGTGCCTAATATGACAGAGTTGAAGGGTTTTACAAGTGAAAAATATGCACACCAGTGGGACAGGCTACCCACTGCACTGCCCCTGTAGGAAAGGAGATTCTCCATAACTCAGCGTTAACCTGACTGGCAGAAGTACTGAGCTTGCAATGCAGAAAGCTAATGAGTTGCTATCAGAAGAGCACGTGTTGCCCAAGAAACATTTGTGCAAGGAGCATCCTTGTGATAGGACATGCTGGAGAACTCAGAAGCAGCTGGAGGATAATTTATTTTTGATTTGGAATCCTCATCCTCTATAACAACTTTCACTAGGTTCTGGATGATTGACCCGCTTCATCCATCAGATGCTTCAAAGAAAAATAAAGCCACTCTGCAATTGTTACTACAGGCAATTTTTTTTTTCCCCTTTGCCTATTTGCCTACAGGAGAGGAAATACTTTTCTTCAGTCTTCATTTGTAACAGCAAAAATGCATGCACATGTGGATGCTTACAAAGGACAGGTCAGGAGGCAAAAAAAAAGGCAAGACATGACCAGCTTAGAAGCCTTGAAAAGAGCTGGATATGGACAAAAGACAGCTGCCCAGCAGCCTTGAAGAACTACAGGCCCCAGACTTTCACACAGTACTGAAGGGAGAGAGGAGACATGGACCATCAGTGATGGGGTGGTTTGGCTGGTTTGAGAATTTCTATCAGAACCAGGATTTTGCAGTCATTGTCCCCAAGGAAAGCAAAAGGGAAGCAACCTTCCTTTCTGCTGGGGTTTAGCTTTTTTGGGTTTTAATTCTCTCTAGCAGTTATGTCTGAATGAGAACAAAGGCTGTGAAACTCACCCACCATGCCAGCACACACAGAGGCTTTTTTCAAATCATTGAAGAGTGATTTAGAAACTTTAAAAAAGCCCCAAACCTCAACTAATTGCAACTAAGATATGGTCCAATTTCAATTATTCCACTGATTGATCTTTAAGTGCTAGATTTTCAAAAGAACCTAATAAAGAAAAGTGTCTGGTTCCCATTAAAATGTAATGGGATTGATACCCAATCTGTTTAGGTTCCCCTGAAAAATCCAGTTTAAATTAATTTGAGGAGAATCTTCGCACTTTCAAGACTATGAGTTAGTAGAAATTACTCTTACACTCTATAAATCTGATGAATGCTAAATAAGATGCTCCTAAAACATCTGTCCATATGTCTCTGTCCTGGACAACACCATCCGTTCTAATCCAGTCCTGGACCTGGGCAAAAGAAATACCCTAATTTCCACTAACCATATGTTAGCTTTGCCATAGGGAAAAGATACGCAGTAATGAGAGTGGCGACAGAGCCAGATTCCTTTCCATGTGTAACCCAGAGTAAGACAGAATTAAATCCAGGTATCTCCAGAGGAGAAAGCCAGGTACAGCCCATGTATGTCCCTGCCCCAAGAGCCCAAGTTGCCTAGCAAACACATTGCAAAAAACTGTCACACATCTTCTTCAATAGGATGAATTCTCTGCATAATTATTCTATAGTATAGTACTCAGATACAAAAGCCTGGTTGTCTGACATGAGTACTAAGACTTCAAATTGCAAGCAAAAACCTGAATTTTTGATATTACTGAGAATGCCATTCTTACTAGAAATTCAGCAGTGTCTTGATGGGATTTTATCAGTATTTCAGCAAAAAGGATCTATCATTTATGCAAAAAATAAATCATGGTTATGAATTTAAGTCCTCTCAATGTTAGGATGCTGCTAATAGGCATGCTGCAGTCTGAAAGAAGTGATTCAGGCAACACATCTGGGGAAATAGTGAATATTTGTCCATCTTTGCCCAATAGAAAGAGATTAAACTTAAACTTAGACTTAAACAGTGGGTTTAAGTCACAGGCAAGAATCTAGCGATTGCAATGTACTCCTTCATCTACTCATTCCCCTGCAGACTGAAAGCTCTGCAATCAAGGGAAGAAACTAGAAATCTGGGGAGAAGCCTTGGCGAGTCCCCAGTTATGCAGCTCAACTATCCATCCCCATTGTTTCACCTCTTTGGTCTGTGGAAATTATTATTCCAGGTCAAGAACAAGTCCAGAGGACACCTCCTTTGAGCTGAAAACAGCTGTGCAGCAAAGAAACCCACACTGGGAGTGCAAATGCCTGCCCAGCTCTGGGTCTCTGCCCACCTGCCGGCACGAGCAGTGGTGCAGAGCACAGCAGAGGAGGGGCGAAGCCAGGATGTTAACCATCCAGAGTGAAGCATGGCGATGCGCAGCTGGGTCTGACTTGGGTCCCAGTGATCCTGACCTGACCTGATTAGCTAAGGCAGACCTCTACCCCCACACTCAGGGCAGCAATTGGAGAAATGACTTTGCTTCAGCCAAGGACTGGATAAGAGAGGCATAAATTATCTCCACTCCTGTGCTAGGCTAATACCTTCCCTCTGCAAGGAAATCCATGTCTCCCAAGGAAACAGCTTTCTCCTTCCTGCCATGGGTGCCTCCAAGCAGATGGTCGTATGTTCCCTATTCTAAGTGCTGTTACAGCCCAGAAAGGTTATCTAATTACAGAAACAATCCTTATTGGATGCACTAATGCTTCTGCAATTTTAATAGCAATATGATAGCTAGGATTTATATTATTTTCCCTTTCTGATTAATTATTTACATAGAGACAAGCCTAGATTATTAAGTACGTGTGTGCCATGCCAGGCTGCAAAGAGATTTTTAAAAAGAAAAGGGAAGAAACAGACTCTATACTTTTTGAAAACAATCATCTAAGTGTTTCCATACCCTGTGACCCAGCACTTTGCATCAAGGCTGCTGGTACACTGGCTCAGAGCAACGACTTGATCCAGGCCATTACAGGTAATGTTATAACTTCCTGGTTTGGTAGTAAACTACAGTAGGGAAAGGGAACTCTAATGTCAATGTGTCAATCAAGGAAATCTGTGTTTAGCTAAGCCTAACAAAATGCCACACAGGAGTATATGACAGCTGGGAAACATCATATAATGCAGGCAGCTTTGCAATGACTGTTCACCTACTCTCCATGCAACGTGTCCCTGAGGTGCTAACTGAAAACTCAGGAACAGCCAAGCCTTCAGACAGCCATTTATCAAAACCCAACCCATTTCAACGCACAGCCATGATTTCTTCAAGTAGACTGTACTCTGGGGGAAGCACACATTTTCCCCCTTTTTATTAGAAAAAACCCAACAACATCTGTCTAAAATTTATCAGCTTTTCCAGAGATCATGTAATTCTTGGAGATTTGCCCCAATATACTTTAATAGACAAGTCAGATATTTATTGCTAAATGGCAACATTGAGCCTAGCCAGCTATTCTGGTGGGATGATCTAATTTTCAATATTTCATTAAAAAAATTTAAAATTAGCCTAAGACATTCTTAAGGTTACAGATAAAATTCTGCCAGTTAAAAGAAATCTGAAAACCATAGCCACTGTAAAACCATACAGTCTGGAACAAAAATCTCTGGTTTACATCTGTGCAAATTCCTCTGCATTTGTTTATCATTCTGCATACCAAAAATCACTTTGCTAACTTTCTACAGGCCCAGATATTTATAGGAAATGGTGCTTTTATCCTCCTTTGCTGCAGTAGTAAAATTAAAAGAGGAAATTCCTGAGGAGGAAAAGACAAATCTTTATGCTTATGTCATTAAGTTCATTCAGCCTGGAAAGCAATAAATCTTATCAAGTTTTAATCAGGTGACAGCTTTGCTTTGCTTTGTAAATAACAGTTTTAATAAAAGGTATTTCACAGAACAGAAGAATCTCTAGTGCAAAATGCCCCAAAGCTTCCTCTTCTGACTGGGAGTTTCTGGTCATTTAAAAAAAAAAAAAAAAAAAAGCAGAACCATCACTATCCACCTCATCTGCAGTGATGAAAACATGAGTGAGAGGTCAGAAGAGAGGACAAAAAAAGCAAGTCCTTAGAAAAAGGGACTAGAAAAAAATCTAATTGGAATGACTCTAAAATCTCACCATAACCTCGCAGGTTGTGGGGGGGAAAGCAGGAGTCTATGAGACTTAGCAGGGCATGCAGTTTCTTCTCACCTCTGCTTTCATGGCATCACAGATAGATTAAGTAAAACACTCCAGGCATAAATTTACCAGAATAGATAGAGGGCATGCCTCCTCCCCAGCTACGATCAGACAGCCTGCTGGATCACAGATCCCGCTGCAGCAGTGGAGGGAAGGATCCCTGCCTGTCCCCATGCAATACCCTCCAAGCAGCTGGAGGACAAAGTGACACAAGAGACCCCTCCTAATCCCTAACACAGGAACACAGATGAGCCACCATTTCAGCACCCAGAGAGGAACCACATGGGGTGATAGCCCATGTCTGCACAAACACACCCCCAGAAGAGGAAGAGATTTAGGAACAGAAACACATGCATCACACAACTAGAAGAGGTCATGGTTTAGCTGTGGAGTGACACCACAGCTGCAGAAAGAGCCTTGATCCACACCAACAGCTGCAGAAACATGGACCAAGGATGAGTCTCAGCTTCTCCAAGATCCAGAGGGAAATGAGCCACTCCAGGAAAGGAGGAAGAAAGGGGCAGAGTAATTTATCTGTGAACTGCAAGTAACAGTCCTGGTAGCTTCATAGCCTGGGGTGGTGGGCAGGACAACACACACCAAGGTAAAAGGGAAAGCAGAAATACTCTTGGATGGGTCCAAGTGCCTGTGGTGTTTGCAGTTACACTGCAGCATTGTGAGCATTGCAACAGCATCAACCTTGTGCAAGTCACCCCTGTTCCATCCGCTATAAAATGTACTCCTGGAGCAGGATGGGGTAGGATCAGGCACTGCTCTGCCTGTGAGGAGAAAAGGCAGATCTAGTGAGTATTCCCGCCCCTGCTATTTTCTAGCGAGAACTTCACAATAGAGTAAATCTCAGGTAGCAATGAGGCCTGCTGTGTAGGGAAAAGCCAAGTATGAATAAGAAACCCTTCCATCACGCTGTCACAGAAAACGAGTTCCCTGGGGCTTGAAGGAAGGCTGTGCCTTAAACGATTTGCTCTTTAATGGGCTTTTTCTTTGCAATCAGCATGTGAACTTTGAAAAACCACCAGTTTGGTTTCTCGAGTGTGTAGTCCTGGGCCCACTGAACCCACGCAGCTCCCTGCTCCCTGCACATGAGCTACCTGATTGGCAACCCTGCCATCAAGAGCCTCTATGCAATTTCTACATTATGTATTGTATTAAAAATAATATACTTCTGATTTTAAAAAGAGTTTTTAAAAAAGATGCTATTGGCACATCATCTTCCTAAAAGCTAAAAAGATGCATTTTTAGAAACAGAAATATAAGCAAAAAAGTCTGCAACAGGGCAGTATAGCACACCTGTGCATATGCAGCCCCAGAGTCAGGTGAGCCCCTCAGAAACCAGTGGGACACAGGGTGGGAGTGGAGGGTCCATCAGGGCCGGTGGAAGTGGAGGATTGGGCCCAGCCTCTGCTCATACCCCTCTGCAGAGAGAGGACTGGAGGGAAGGGGAGGGAAGGGTGCACAGCTGGTTGCAGGGAGGTGGCTGAGTATTCTCAGATGCAATGATCATACTGCAACAGAAGCTAGCAGGCTCTGCGTGACCCAGCTTCATCTGAAGGAAAGTACCAGAGTTAGGTGCTATCTGCATGGAAAAGACTTTTCTTCTCACTGCTCATTTCACCCCCTCAAGACCCCCTCAAAGCCTGATCTCCATGAACAGTCACGATTCAGCATCTGGCACACACCCAGGAGAGGACAGATGTTGTCCTCTAGGTTACATGTGGAGCCTCCAGAGGACCAGAGTACTGAATCAAGTCCCCAGCTGTCACCTTTACACCTAGACTAACCCTCCTCTAGCTTGTGTCCTGCAGTCTCCCACATCAACTGCTTCCTGGTCTCTTCCTCTGAAGGCCCAATTGCCATCTACATTTCTCATCCTCTAGCAAAGTTATAGGGGACTAATGCTAAGCAGCAGCTTCTAACCCCTTCTCATGAAGCTAGCTTAGTCTTTGTTGCACTGTATTTACTTCTATTTTCCAATACTAAGGAAAAGCAAACAATGTAGAAAACCTTTAATTTCACATTTTTTCCCAGCTGGTAAAAATGATAGCTAGATATGCACACATCAGTATAATCATCTCCTAAACAAATGGCACAATGACAAACCGAGGGGGCGGGGAGAGGGGGAGCAGAGCACAAGCTGGTGTTTTCAATTTAGAAAGTATGCATTATTTACACTGCCATTATTCCACTCAATTTGAGTTCACGCTTTAGTCCTAATTTCAGTATAATCAAAGTCAATGAATATTTAATCAGCATTGCTTCCAGAAATTGAGTAATGCCATTAACATAATGTCCCCAGGACTTCAATGCCGATTTTCCTCAAAAGCATGGGACTTCCACACTTCCTGCCCTTCCCCCATTTACTTTAACCAGTTGATGCTCTGATCTCCACCTTTGCTGGGTTTAACAAGGTGGAACCTGCCCAAAATGCAGGGAATGGGAAAACCACCTCCCAAATGCGGAGGTGTTTCACCACCCATATTGATCCAGCCCCAGGATAGTAAAGGTATATGGCTCAGTATGGAAAAGCATCTTAATAACATTAATGCATTTGCACTTCTGGAGCACCTTTCAACAGAGGGGCTTGAGTCATTCTGCAAACATTAATTAATCCCTACACTCCCCTGCAAGGAAGACACTTATTAAAGCAATAGCTAATCTACAGATAGGAAAATCGGAGCATGACGAGGTTAAGTGCCTAGTTTACAGCCACCCAGGAATCCAGTGGCATTTGGGTGGAAGTCTGGAGCTCTGACTGGCTCCAAGTTTCCTTTTCTAACCAACAGACTGTGCTGCTTCACTAAAATAAGATCAAGAAAAGCAGCAGTACCTATGAATATTTATGAACAATACAAAATTACAGCATAAAAAATTGTACAGACATTTCAGAGCTGCTAAGTGATGGCTCCAAAGCTGTATCTCTGTGTGCACAGAGCATTCAGTAGTCTGTGCACACATGCCCCCTCCAGTGGGGCTGCATCTAATCTATCATCTTTTCTAACATGACTATCACTGTAATATCTCAGCAATGCCTTCAGCTGAAGACCTATCACAGCCTTCCATCTATCTGGGCTAGCTTATAAAGCTTTTCTCCATGGTGCTGGAAAATCTGTGGGACATATTTTTTTAAATGCTGGATAAATTCCCCACTTTCCCTTCCATAAACCTATATAGAGTCTTAATGCAACCTTTATCAGTAATGAACAATCTCTTGTTCTCCACAAAATTAGAATTAATCATTTTTTATAGTACTAAGGAAGGAACAAAGTTCAATTTTGTCCACACTCACAACACATGCAATTGGGAAGTCCAAGTCTACATATAGAAAGTACTTTGAAAGTTATTCTAACTTGAATTTTAGAGGGTTTTGGTAGTTTGGGTTCATCACACTTTCATAAACTTCCATGAACAATTTCTTATTTCATGTCAGTTCACTACAGCTTCCCCAAAGGTCGCCTGTTTGCAAATCTAACTGTTGCTCTGATGAGGCTCCAGCATGGCAGGCACATGGCAATGCAGGCGCTCTTTTCAGTAATTACATTAAGGATTGTTTTAGAACTGCTGAAGATTTCTGGGCTGTACTTGTGCACATGGTGTATGGAAAACTTCAGCTCCCACCTCTAAGAGTGGCCTTCAAAAATATTTTCTCTAAAAGTTTCACAAAGTTGTTCAAGCTCAAAACCAGTGTCACTAATATTTGAGTATTTTGCTGAATTACATCATGGTTGTGGCCAGCTGAAGTGTAATCCTGCTAGCAAGGCCATACATTTGGGCCAAGGTGAGTGAGAATGGAGTAAGTAGCAGTCAACAAATTTATACTACAGTTTTATGCAATTTTCCTGATGTGGATAAACATGAAGACCTAGTTTACAATAATTTACAAAGTTCTTGACTCATCTGAAGGATTTCCTCTTGCAGATGGAATGAAGGAAATAAGCGATGCAGTTGGAACAGGGATGGAGGAGTAGAACATATGCCTGCAGAGGGAACAAGGAATTATTTTCCTTAAGCAGGAGTGGAAAGGAGTGGAAAGGTCTGAAGAAAGGTAGAAAGACTCAGCTCAGAAGCTCAAGTCAGCAGCAAGGAATAGCTTGTACATGCCAGTCTGTCATTAACCACCACACAATGAAAACTCCCCTATAATCTTGGGGGAAGCACTTCTATAAGGCCAGGTAGCATTTTTTAACCTATCTTGCTCTTAATAGCAAGTATTTCGAAGTCAGAAGCTTAATGGTTCTGTATAAGTGACATATCCTCCTGTCTCTTGAATGACGTCATCTCATCCATGCTCCACCAACACCCTCTGACACCTTCCAGATTATCATAATGGCTTTAAACATTAGCCTTAGAAAACACCATTACCATCCTGGCTGAGAGTAAGGAAACATGACACCAGCTGTCTTTCAGCAGTAGCATGAATGAAAATTGGTGGTTCTGCCCTGGAAAGTCCCATCTTCACTGACTCTGAATGAAAACCAGTTACTCTGACTACATGTAGAGATACTTCCCATTAAAGAACAACAAAGCAGTCATCATGCAAGTCCAGACTGTGGCTCACCAAGATCGACTAGAAGGGCAATCAGCTTTTGCAGCAGTGCTGGGGGAGATGTTTCACAGTGCAGTTCCTGACAGGCAGAGTAAGAGTTAAGCTGGAGGGTGGGGGAGAAGGTAGAGGATTGCCATAACATATCATCAGTGGGACTATTAATAGGGTACAGGTTATAACTTATTCATGAACTTCTGCACTTTTCACTCCTACAGTATGACAGGGTAACATTTATGAACGACACTACTAATGCACCAAAGAGAAAGGAAACACAGTTCTGGTGCTATTGCACATTAAACCTATATATTGCTCTTCAAGACTATAGCAGATCAGTCAAGCAGACATGGATACTGCTGTTAAAATATCGGCCCTCAGTGCATCACTACCCCCACTGGGTCTTAGATGCCTTTGGCAGATACAGAACACATTAAATCTTTTAATCTTGGGTATACTGGCATAACTTGTTGTATGATTCCTGTTTCAGCAAATACTCACGAGCATTGCCAGACTCAACATGCAGCACTCATCTCTCCAGGGCCCACTGCTGCAGTGGCCCTTTGCCAGTGCAGAGGCATTTCCCTTGCTCTTTGCAAGCCCAACACAGTCTGGAGTAATGGCCTTCCTTAACTGTGCCACAGTACAATTCCCATTAAAATAAAGCTAATTAATTGAGCCAAAGCAGACAATCAAAAAAGCTTCATGTCCTGGAAAATCAGTGCTGTGTTTTCTGAAGTTCACATCCAAAAAGGACTCCTTGAGGACTTGTGAGAACAACCACTTGCACCAGGAGGTTACGGCTGACCAGTCAGCACCTACAGAATCAAAATGGAGCTCGCAAGAAATGTGAAGGCCCAAATTCACATTGCTATTTCAGTTCCTGAAGGAGGCTAATACTATGGCACAAATAATTTGAGACTTAATAGATATGGCAAAGGTGATGGGCTGAGTCAGTAGCAAGGCTGAGGAAAGAACCTAGGTATCCCTAGGGACCAAGTTTATTCCACTCACCTACTCTCCTGGCAAGAGATTTAGCACTTGTCACTGGTCACTGTTTTATCTCCACTGTCTTAATTGTCTTCCTGCTAGTTAGGGCTCATTGTATGTTATATTGATTGGTTTTCCCCACTAATTGACTGTGTGGTTGTTGGCTTCTTTAATTGCCATCCTGAAAGGCACTGTAAATTGTCCTACATCAACATTAGTAATGGTAAAAAAACATAGCTGTGCCAAGGAATCTCAGTGTTAATACAGTGGGGAAACATCTCAAAGCAGGCATCTTTTGTACCCAGCCCAGGTACATAGTCTAAGTGCTGAACTGTACCTATTTCCTAGCAAGCTTTTGATACATATAGAGATGAAGATATGAAGTATGTTATATAATCCTAATAAGAAGATCCCTAGAAATCTCCCCTAGGGTAAAGGCAGAGACCAACACCTTGCAAAGGAAATGCTCTATTTTCTGAAAACATGGCTGCCACTTAACCTACAAGGTTTTGGAGAGCTCTCAGCCCA
>VZTV01008915.1:591-14893 GCA_013400875.1 Anhinga rufa
AAGGCTCAGGAGTTTTCACATTCATAAGGCAGCAAAGTTTAAAACCTCCCAAGCTGATCTCTGTACAGGAGTATGACAAACAGCATGTCTCTGTAGCAGTTCTGGAGGAGTGTTTAATTCAAGCAGTATTGCTATGTTTCGTATCTGCTGCTATTCAGTGGGCTCTGCTGTCCAGGTAACTACCACCAGCAGGCAACCAAGTGTCAATTACATCCCTGTAATCATATTTTACATAGAGTGCTCAGTAATTTGTCAATATTTTTCTTACCTTTGTGTTTGTTCCAAACTCTGGAGCAGATACAGATATCATTGTTCCTATTTCCGTGCTCAGTTCATTTGCTGCTTTGGTTTCCTTTGTAGTGACAGGTTCTGGACTTCTCACAGAGGTGGGAGATGGCTTCTCCTGTCCCTCAGGCTCTCCCTGTTGGGCATCCTTCACCTTCCTGTTCTTTAAAGAACGCTCTTTCCCAATAGGACCAGGTTTATACTCTTTGTTTTCTACCGGACTCAAGTCTGGAAGCTAAGTTAGTGTTAACTTGTCAGTTATGTCTTCCCCCCCATGTCCTATCCCACAAGAATATTCTAACAAGCTTACAATATTTTGTTTAAATCTAACAAAGCTTTCCTGAGTAAGCATTTTCTAACAGATAAATCATTTGAAACTAAGTTAGCAATACGTACATCAAATGCATTCATTTTGAACATTAGGAATCTAAACCATTATTTTCAAACAATACATGTTTTGTGTGAAGTGGTAGAGCTCAATTAGATCTAGTTAAAACCCAAAAGAAAGCCAGCTTTACTCTCCTTACAAGGAAAGAACAAAAAAGTACAGAAGCCACAAGACTTCATATACATATGGGTTATTTTAATTTTCAGAGAATCGGGATTTTACAGGGCACCAGTAAACTAGAACAGAAGACTACCTTCATTTGAAGGTATCTTGATGTATGGATGTTGGTGGCATCTTTCCCTAGAAATTGAGCACTAAGGGGATATCCAGAAAAAATAAACACACCTACATGCAAGTGTTGCCTTGTACTGCAGACACCACGGCTGGAGTAACTGCTGCAATTCAGTAGTTCCTTTTTGTATAGCTGAATTAAAGCAGAATGAAGGGCCTCAGGGAACCTGAACACTCTACTATTTAAATAGCCACGTCCTTTCTGGCTGAGACTACTCAGCCAATTTCACTACAGAGCAGCACAAAAATTCCTTGAAGGCAGTCCTTAAAATCTTATTCCTTAAGCTTTGATAGTGGAAAGACAGAAGCTGATGGTATTGTCTGTATAAATACAAACCAGCTGTTTCAGGAATAGATGAAGACTTTACAATACAATGCCTTTGGGCTTTGGGGAGGGTGGAGTTTCCCAAAGGTACTTGGTACCCTCAGGAGGCCAGCAGAGACTAGCTTTCAGAGGGAAGAAAGAAAACAGCAGTAGAAGCGGATGCCTGAGCTCTGCAATGCAGCAATCGGGACCATCAGGCCCACTTCACCGCAAATATTTTTTGCTCTAACAGTTTTACAGAGACAGAAATTTCTCCAGACACTTAAGGTCACACTTAGAAATGTAAATTGCTTTGTTTCAAGTATGGTCCTCTTACATCACTCGTATTAGTTCAACAATACTAACCTCCAATCCTGAACTTAAGTTTGTATTTAGGCTTCACAGCAAACAATATCACCATGGGGGTGGTGGGTGTGTAAGAATTGTTTGTTGGGGGTTTTTGTCATCCAGACAGTTAAAGGATTACAGCTCTCTCATTCAGAGGAGCACACAAAAATGTTACTCTCTAATGAATTTACCAGTCACACAGTTTTCTTTCAACAAAATCTACAGAGTGTCTTGGTAGCTATAACCAAGCAGAAAAAAGGAACTTTCTACACAGTGTAAAGTAGACTCTCTCTCTATTTCTTTAACTTTAAGTGGTTTCATAGGGGAAGTTTTAGGCATGCTGCTAGTACATCCGAGATACGGGTTTTTGAATGTGCTGGGTTGCTGCAATTCACCAGCAGTATTAACTACTGCATACTTCTCTGCCGTATGGGTTTTAAAATTCGCAATAAAAACCATGAACTGCAGTATACACACTGAGTGCCTCAGAAAGCCGAAGTTAAATTCATTCTACACGTGACTGCACTTTCAGATTTCAGATTTTTCTTTTTCTTTTAAAAAAAAAAACAAACAAAACTGCTCTGTGGCTACACAAACAACGAAACACCCAGTCTTCTAGAAAGACAAAAGGGCTTTAATTACATCAGGACCACTGCCGAATCTCAGACATCAAGAGGGACTGGACAGCTGGTTCTATAAGTCACCAGCCAAGTTTGTCTGCTATAACCATCTCTTTCTGGAAGTAAGAAGCTGGTGCTGAGGGCTAGCGCTACACAGATAACAGGAAAGTACGTTTCACTAACGTGAAAGATCGCTAAGTGACAGGAGGAGAAAGTATTGAGATATGTCTGATTACCTATCCAGTCTTCATAGATTAGTTGCAAAAAAAATTATCCAGACATCTGTGCATTTGAATTTAGACTTCAAATCAGTGGCTCTAACATTCCTCCCTTTCCTCAAAACAATTCTTTTCCTGCAACTTGATGTATTACTCATCTTGGTAATCTGGCTACAAAACTAAGCAGGGCACTGTGCATCATTTATTGGGAGTAAGGCAGGCATGGTGGCAGGAAGAACTACTGAAACTGGGGATATAGCCAGGGCAGAAAGAGAATGCCTGCTTCAAAACAGCTCTCAAAGCCTGAGCAAAGTAAGCTCAAGAGAAAACCAAAAATCCCAAACTAGGAAACAAAATTAAAACACTACCACATCCATAGTCTCACAACAAAGCTATTGCAAATCCAAAATCCCATCCCTGTTCTAGCCACATCCCTTGCTCCAAACACAGAACCAGTAGACAAACTCTGCTGGGCTAGGATGCTGTTTACTTCTTGAACTGAATTGCCCACCTTCTCTCCAAGAACCAACTTGTTGATTGTTTTAGGAAATGAAAGGGGAATGCATTTTTGTAGGTCTAGTCCTAACTGAATGAGTATTCCATTATTTGTAACCTCTTTTTGGCTGAACTTGTTTTAGTTGAAAAGCTTGTAGTGAAGATATGACCTTTTACCTTTTGTGCTTTGATGGGTCCAGCCCGAGGCTGCTTCTGTCTTTGCTCTTTCGGTTCTGGTAGCTTGTCAGTTGACTTCTCAGAAAGTACAGGGCCAACTTCATTGTCACTGCCACTGGAAGCTGGGGCTCCAAACTGAATAGTTTCTATTCCAAGATCGACTCCACCTTCTTGCCCAGGCTTTGCCCCCTAGTTAAAAGGCAAACATTTAACACATTTCAAAAGATTTCTACATCAGTACAATGCCACTGGTTCAGAAAAGAGCACAAAATATGCACAGCTGAAAACCACTAGAAGGGTACTTTTACCTTCTGCCAGCAAAAGCATTATTTGTGAGTGCAACAGATTTGCAAGAGTAAACACTATATGAATGTATGCTTCCTCCTCAGGTTCCTATGATTTATACAAGCTCAAGAGCAAGGAAAAAAGCAATGAAGAAATATGTAAACAAGATCTAGATTATGAAGTGGCAGAGAAGCAGGAGAGGGACAACTGCAATATCAAAACGTCCAGATTCAGGTTCACAACATTCTCCTGAAAGTTCAAAAATTAACATTTAGTTCAAGAACAATAAGAAATTAAAAACTATTTACAGATCTCCTTATGCAGTTAAAATGGACTCCTAAGAGAGTTATGTCACGTTCTTACATTTTAAAACAATAAAGTCAAGACCAGAAAAGCCCAAGAAAACAAAGCCACAGGACTTTAAACATAAAATTTAGGGCTATGCAAATTACATTGGATAAGGAGAGCTAATGTAGTTAGAAAGTATCTACTCCTTTTTCTATCTCTGATTTAAGAAGGGACACAAAACACATTTAGTTCCTTAGAGACATCTGGTTTCTGTCTACATTACTGAACCATACACAAGTGTTCACATGCAAAATAAGCAATATTTTTACTTAAAAAAATGCACTAAATAACAGCTATCAATAGAATATGTGAGTGGCTGAGATATCAAGAGAAAAGTTTTTCCATGCTTCAATCATAAAAGCATTAGCCTGTATCCTGTATTTCTGTACTACCTCCTGACTTCATGGAATTCTACACATACTAGTTTAAACATGTGCACGCCTGAGCAAATGGTTAATCTGTACCCAATTCCAAAAGAGTAAGTTGGAATTAATTTGGGTAAGCTTCACAAAGCTACTCTTCTTCCCTTCATTCTTACCTCTGGAGATGTAGCTGAACCAAAAGATGTCAAAGGCTTGTTCCAAGCACTGACCGAAGGTGGCTGAGGTGGGCTAATGGGTCCCACTGACAATTAAGAAAAGAGAGTTAAAACCCCTCCCAATGTTGCTAAATGTACTCAACTAAAGTTATCAATGGACTGAGAATTAAATTATAGACATCTTGATTAAACAAGCTTTGGTTAAGAAATTATTAACCTATTCAGCAGTTAACAATATGCTACCTATTTAGCTGCCTTCCAGTGGGGCAGTCATGTTTGGAGCATGACCAAGCCTGACAAAACACCAAGTCCTGAGGGAAGCGACAGCTGCTCATTCACAGTGAATGAGGAACATGACAACAATGTACAATACTAAGTAGTATCGCACTGCAAAAATCTCTTTTCCAAGATATTCACAGGTTATAATGCTGCACTTGGGAATCCTGCCCTCTATTCCCTGTGCAAAATACATTTGCAGGTAGAAATGACACATTAACAGAGAGCTGGCAATCAGCATTCTCTAACTACAGTGCTTGTCCCCTGCCCCAAATCCAAAAAAGACACCACTTACATTTTTTGGAGATGTCATTTAGAACTGCTGTAGGAGGCACTTTGTTTTCCCATAATTCAGTTCCCAGACCATTGTGAGCCTGGGTGTTCTGCAGAACTTTGCCTGACACTGTGTATTCTGTGCTGGCTGTCCCTCCTGCAGCCTGGTTTTGCGGCTGAACAGAAGAAGCCTGTGGCTGACCTGGAGTCTGCGTTGTACATGGAGGCTGTGCCTGAGCTTGTGCCTGCTGTGCAGCTGCGGCTGCTGCCTGTTGCTGCTGCTTTTTGGCAAATCTGGGTGGGAGCTTGGAGTTCTGACCTCGGCCTTTTTCGCTTGATCCTTTTTTGGTCCAAACCTGTAAGTGGAAGCCAATTTTATTCTTACAGCTAATGGTCTGTATGGACAACCAGTTGTACACTGTGTAGCAGCAAAAAGCAATAACCCTGTCTTAAAGTAAGTTTATTTTTTTAGTGGTATTTAACTACAGGAACAATGATTTCTTATCCATTTTCCTCTTCAAATCAACTGATATACAAGCAGTAGTATAAACATCACAATATGAAAAACGGTGGTTTTAGTTTGCCAGTTCCATCTGCCTGACAGTGCCCAATCAGAAGTACAGAATCCTAAGATGACTAAGTGAAAATTAACTTCATTTACTAATTCTGAACAACTTAACACAACTATCTAGTTATATTTGTAAGATGAAAATATAGCTTCTTTGGAAGGAAGATTCTGCACACTTCACAACATTCCCAGTACTGCAAGGAACTCTTTCCCACTATAAATGCTGGTCTTGTACCTGCACTGTTTGCTCTTCCTTCTTTCTGCGTTCTTCATCTTGCAAGCGTTTTTGTTGCTTCTTAGACACCACTTCTGTGAAACCATCATCATTCAAGTTAGATTGGGAGTCTTCAACTACTGTCACTTCAGGGTGATCATCAATGATCACAACACCTATAGAAAAAGGAAAGGTATAGATGCTGCCGTTTTAACAGCCTCAGATGCAGCGCACCAACCAAAATCTGTTTTAGGGTAGAATCAATTTCCTCACAGACATAGATGGTGGCTCAGATTTTTAGTCTTCTGCTTGCCAAGTGCTTTGCTGTCGAGTTTGAAGACAGGGAGTTAATCTTTAAGAAGTGAAAAACTGGAGGTTCCTGTACCAGACTCTCCAGGAAGTAAGAACTGAAAAATAATAATGAACAGCCTTCCCGAATATCAGCTGTAAGCTTATCAGTGATACCCACTGACTTTGCTTACGAAAGTTAAACATATCATTAGAGTGTGGTGGAAAATGGTCTGAATGACCGAGTTTAGATAAGAACAATTTTGTTCTGTGACCTAATCTTTGCATAAAAACACACAACAATATTTGCCACCATTTAGAGGCAGACATGTTGTTACTTAGATATGACAAAGATAGCAAGACTCAAGTAGACAATACTTCTGGTTGTTTTTTTTTAAAAATCACCTTTCCTCTTCTGTAGGTTTTCAAACATCTAGCTCTATATGCAGCAAAGCTTGCAGGATTACAAATTCTTGGTAGCATATTATCAATACATACTTGCATAATTATTAAGATCAAATTGAGACAAGGCATCCACTTTTTCCTTTGGCTTCTTTGGACCAGCCTTAGGTTCTTCTCTCTTTTTGCCACTTGCATCCTTGGTGCTCTTTTGTCCTGCAGCAGTAACACCTCCCTCCTCCTGATGTAAGGAGTTGCTGGTGGTGGTGGGATCAACACCAGGCACAGTTGCTGTCTGCTCTTCAAATGGCCTATACGAGAAAAAATTTTGAGAAAATTAATGACCACCCACAGAGACCACCCACTCAGGAAAGAGCTAACAATCTAATGCAGATCACATTATAGGGCTACAAGTGTCTACTGTGCAACTTCTTAATAGGCTCCAGACTTTTACTTTCAGCTCCTCAAAAAACTGAAGCTTAACAGCAAAATCTGTTTTGGGGACATATCAAATGCCCTGCTGCCAAAAGGAATGGGGGTAAGGGGTGCTCTTAGCTCTATATTCCAAGTGTCAGTATACAAACAGAAAAAATAGAAAGTACACAGCCGCAGGTGCATGTTTCGTCTTATTCTCTTTTCTAGCAGTTATTACAAATCTAAAATAAGTACTAATGATTTTGAACCACAAGAGGACAACAGAAGACTGAGACCATATGTACTTCCTAACAGAAGCTGGTACTCACCCTCTTTTTCCACTTCTGGGTGGAGGACCACTTCGCCTTTCACCCCTAGGCCCCGAGAAGTTCCTCCCTGGTTTAGCTGGCCCATTGTTGCCACGTCGGTTTTGACGGTCTATTCCAGGCCGCTGACTAGAGAAACTTCTCTTGGCTATTTCCCTTTTTGGAGCTCCAGCGCTTTCTCCTGCCTTCACAGCCACCTGTGCTGCTACATCTGCTGTTTTCTTCTCATCCCTCTCCCGCCTCTCATTGAAATCACTGCTTTCTGAGGCCGTTTCCCACTCTTCATTTGCCTGGTCTGAAGAATTCTGGTTGGACAAGTCTGGTGTCTTACTTCCTGACACATCCAGAGCAGTGTTGGAGGGCTCATTAACTGCATTACTAACTGTGGCACTTGTTGATGAGCTGGTTACTGCCTCATTTATCTTGGATGCGGCCTCCCTTTCTTTTAGGCGCCTAAAGCGTGGTGGCTTATCTTGCCTTGGAGGTCGAGCAGGCCTTTGTCTTCGTGGCCTCTCTCTATTTGGATCAAACTTTCTTTCAAATTTTGGAGGTCTTTTATCAACTGGTATAGGACCATAATGTTCATTTCTTCTAGGAGGCTCCCCATCTTCTGCTTTAATGATCTCTGTCTGCCTAGGGTTCCACTGATTGTCTCTGTAGGCTGGTCTCCTTATTGTAGATGGACGTGGAGGACGCCCACCAGGATCCCTGCCACCACGTCTATACATTCCCCCTCTACCTCGTCTAGAAGGCTCTCCTTTAGGAAGAAATCCTGGTTTGGGTTTGTTTTCATCATCTCTTATATATGTTTTTTCTAGGGATCTGTTGTCTACTCTGATGCTGTTTTCAGGTTTGAACGACAGGGGCTTTGGAGGCTTCTTGCCATCAGCTCTCTCTTCTCTTTTTGGGTGCTTGCCTTTAATTAGACTGTCTTTGTCTGAAAGCAGTGTATCACTTGCACTTTCGTGAACTTCGCTGTCAGAATCTGTCTCTGAGCCATGCTGTCGTCGCCGTTTTGGGATTACTTCAAAGTCAGAACTCTCACTACGAGTTTCACTCTCTTCTCTCTGCCTAACAGGCCCTGAAGGCACATGGTCTGATCTAGGCTTAGGATCTCTGTAGTGTGGGTACTCTCTGTTATGGCCTCTACTGCCCCGACCACGTCCTCCGTAAGAACCCCTGTAGCTACGACCTCTAGAATAATACTCCCCACGACCTCTGCCTCTGTATCCCTGATCTGGGAACCAGTCTCTATCCCTAGCCTCTTTCCAGTACGTCCTAGGTGGTAAGCCAGGCTCTCTTTTTACTGGTCTAGTTTCTAAGCGTGGTTTCTCTACAACCTCCTTGCTAACTACCTTCTCAGTCTGCTTTTCTTCCTTCACTACAGTAACTGGCTGCTGAATGTGTGGCTGCTGCTGTACTGCCGGTTGAGCAGGCAGCTGCTGCTGTACTGCAGGGGGAAGCTGTGGAGCAGCAGGCTGGGCAGCTGGTAGCTGCTGCTGGACTGGAGGTGTGGGTGGCTGAACCAGAGCTTTAGCTGCAGTCTCGGTTTGACTGCTCTCCTGGCTTGCTGGTGTCGGAGTGGCGTCCTGGGTTATCTTCTTAGCCAGAGGAACACTGCTGGAGGCAGCTGTCTCTGGCTCAGCCTGAGGCAGTGGCACTTGAGGTGCTTCCTTTTTGTCACTCTTTTCAGACTTGCTAGGTTTTTCAATAGCTGTCTTTTCTCCTTCTTTCTCCTTCCTCTGCTCACGCTCTTCTCTCTGTTCACGCTCTTCCTTCATATCTCTAAGCACAGGTTTTTTAATAGGACCCGATCTTCTTACTGGTCTATCACTGCCTTCATCTCTCCTGCCATAACCTGGCCTAGGACCCCATCTTGTTTCAGATTTAGGTTTGAAAGTTTTTTCAAGTTTTGGTCCTTCTGAAGTTCTATTATTGATCAAAATTTCTTTTTTTGGCTTAATCTCAAGCCTCTCAATTGTCTCCTTTGTCTCAATAGGCCTGTTATTTAATTTAGGGGTATTTGTTGCTGTCTCATTCCTCTGGTCTTCTGACTTTAGAGAATGACTTGAACCATGGGATATGCTTCTCTTTAGCGAAGAGTGACTTTCCCCCACAGGCACCAATTCTTCTGGAGAGCTATGTGCAACTTTCTCATTCATGCCTTCAAAGTTAACTGCTGCGTTAGGTGCGTCAGTTTGGAGAGGTTGTACATCTTCCAAAGGCCTGCTTGGGAACTTCTGTACCTCCACCTCTCCTGATTCTCTGAAAAAGTCTGTCTTTGGATGAGAGTCCAACTGGTTGTGTTCTACAGGATAAGCAGTGGCAGGGACAGCAACTCGTTCCTGCTCCAAGTGTGCCTCAGACCTAAGCAGCAAGCAATTAAGAACGTTAGGGTGTCAGAAAGATTTTTCTCAAATATTTAGTTAAATAATTTTCTATTTCTATGAAGGTTTAATATCAGTTCAATGAAATAACAAGTATTACTTTTCATAGTGGCTGCTAGTTGCAGAGGTCAATTTTATTCTATAATGATTAACAGTTCAGTGCCAAATGTACGATTAGCTTTAGGAATCTATTATTAATGGCTATGCATGCAATTTTAAATGGAGCCTCCAAGTTAGCAGGCCAATATCACAAGTACTAGCCAGACAGCAGTACAGCAAAAAGAATTTTTGAGTACTTTTAAGATGCAGAGGAAGCCTTCCTGACCATTCATCATGCAGCAAAGGTCAAAAGTTACTATCTTGCTTTGTAACACTTGTACTTAACACACCACTTTTGAAACTGCAGCTATAACTCAGTTTAAACTGTGTTTTGCAACATAAGTTACACAGCCAAGCGTGTAAGTATGTACAGCTTGGAGAAGTGACATGCACGAGTACATAACTCAGGCTTACCTCAAGTCATCAGGCTCTTCTAACACCTTGGGAGGAGAACTAGATTGCTGAGGTTCTGCATGGGGGTACGGGTCTGACCCCCACATCATGCGGGGCTCTGACAAAGGAACAGTGTGCTCTCTTGCTGAGCGAGCTATATGTTCAAATGAATCTGAACTAGTTGCTGATCCTTCTATCTGGTCTCTTCTCATCAGGGGTTTGGGAGGCATAATTCCTGTGACAGATTTAAGTTCAACAATTGAAGCCAGTTTAACATTAGCAAAGAAACTTACCTCAAGACAAACAAAGCATATAAGGAGATACTGAAGAATGTTATTCTCTCTCCTCCAATCTCCTTTCCTCTGTACCTTCCTTATTGAAACCAAATGTCTACTCACTGTCAGCCAACCTCAGAATGACTATATCGTATTCACTGCTAGTAGCCTATGTACCAACAAAAGGAAAAGCTGTCTGCTTCCATCATAACGGGACAAACCAGGTCTGTAGACCTGTAAGCTTGTGGATGAAGTTTCTGATGTAAGAGCTGGATGGCAAAAAGCAAGATGAGTGTACACACAGGTGGTGTGTACTCTATTAAGGACTCTTGGTCCTTTTTTTGGGGGTAACATTTTTAAAGAAATTCTGCAGTTTTCACTGTCTTTGCTTAGCCTGCCATTGCTTCCATTCATTCCTTGCATTCAGGATACCCATTCCTTTGCTCACGGGCCAGTATCTCCGTTAAATAATGCAAGTCTGGCACATAATGTAAGCACAATAGCTTTCCTAACTGCAAGTCACACAGCCATTCCACAAATCAAAAATTACTTTTTAGTGCCAAGAATCTGAAAATACAAGTTTAGTAAGACTCTAAAGGTGCTAATACACAATATAAAAATAACAAAATTTCATGTTTTTTTAATAAGTAATGTAGTATCAAGTGCTAATGTGTCACGAAACACAAATGGGTAAATACACTATTTTTTCCTCAGTTCAACCTAACTCATGCCAGCTTTAGTACTTGTAATAAAGTAAGGCTTATCTGACATTCTGAATGCATCCTTAACCGTCACTAACTGTCACTTCTGCAATACAGAAGAAAACTGTGATTCTACTTTATAGTCAAAGATAGACATTAACACTTGACTATCATTTTTCCAGTATTGCTAAAATCTGTTTTGTCTCAAACAGTGAAATAATGTAGTTTTCCTTTTAAAAAACCCCATCCATTTGCTGTTACTACACATAGCGTTGTTAGGGAAAGACTTCTATTTCAAAACCAAGAAAGTTCAGCAGTCAAAAAATGCCAGATTTTACCTGGATGAATAGGAGGCATATCCATTGCAGGTCTTCCTGACATCATTCGAGGGTCCATGTAAGACTGCATCATAAGCCACCGAGGATCAAAGCCCATTGAAGCTAAATGCTGAGGATGTGGTTGCATGGTCTGGTAAAGGGGTCTATGCTGGGGAGGCGGGACAGGGCCACCAGAAGGCTGTGAGGGAGCAGACTGTGGAAGGACACCTTGCTGTTGTTGCTGCCACTGCTGCTGTTTCATTTGCTCCTGCATAACAGAAAACAGTATTACCCAACTTTTGGTTACGAGGAAGACTTGAGCAGAATTCCAATAACCCTTGGAAACAACAAGTACAGTTATCTCCAGGACACTAAGCATTCTGAAAATTAATCACAAACATGTATCAGGATTAACTAGGAGAAAAGGGGGAAAAGCAGACTGGACAATTTAGAATAGCTACAGTTTTACTGGTGTTCAGCCGAGACACAGAACAACGTATACTTTGTGCATGTCATTAATGCAAAGTGCTCTTCAGACCATAGGACCCAAGTCCAAATTACTTTTTTAAGTGTCACACCCTTTAAGGAAAAGCTACAGAAACAATGATCATCAAACCCCATGTTCCACAGAGCAATGCTCTACTTCAGCAACTGATGCAAAACCAGACAGTTTTAAAAGCCTCTTGCCTTCTGCTCACTTACATACTTTGCAGGTGACGAGAAGTGTTTCATGCAGAGCAATTTCTGCCAATACCATAGATGTTACAGAAGCTGCAAACCAACAACTTCGGCTTTTTGAAACTTCTATGGTCACATTCTTATTCAGAATGAGGCGGAAGACAATTCTTTTTATGAACTTCCTTCTTTTAATGAACTGGTTAGTTACCTGCTGCCTCTGAAATCTTGGTGGTAACGATTTCTGGAACTGCTTAGAATAGCCCGATGAAACAGCAGGACGAGGTTGAGATCCTGAATCTGGCTCACTCTCATGAGTCACCTGTGAAATCTCTTTCTCATTCCGACCACTATCTTGTCGTGTAAAGACTGGTTGATCTTCTGAAAAAAACCATATGTGAAGGACAAGAGTGAATCTTAAAACTACGACAATTTCACCAGAATGTCAGATAAAGGATATTCTAAACTAAGAACAGGCTGCCTTCTCTAACCTCAGTCTTAGTTTCCAAAACCAGTAAAGGCAAAAAAAAAAAGCTAAGAACAACCCCTCAAAACAGAACAATTGTTGTTAATACATCTCTCAGTGTCCCTTTTTAAACTCAAATACACCGGGTAAGCAACAACTGGCACTTAGGTTTTAACTATTACGTGATTTAAGACATGCTGTATCAAGCTACCATATTACATTTGAATCGACTTTTTTATGAAGCAAAGTTTAATTTTACAATCCCTTATTCATTTAAAGGATAACACAACCTTATTAAGCATAGTCTAATAGTTCTCTTGTGGCATTCAATTTCCACTACAAAAAAATGCACCAAGTTTAAATATGCGCTCTGTGTCTAATTCTCCAGGCTTGCTAAAAGAACTGAATAGCTGAAATGATTTACATTGCCTTTTAGCAACATGAGTTGCTGACCCTCCTTTAGCAAGAAAAGAAAGCCTGCTTTTCTTTCTGTATTCTTCAAAGTCCAGCCTACATCACAGAGCCCAGTTTTTCCTTAAACATTTTGACTGAGTTGGGCAAACAGGTCTAGCTCAAAGGACAGTTAGCAGCTGTAATGTGCCTAGAAAATAAATGGTCTAAATGCACTAGGTTAATTAGGTATGCAAATTAGTATGCTCTGTGGCTTAGCTTTAAAACAGACAACTCCTACTGGCATGCAAACCTACCTTTTTCTTCCTTGTTATTCCTGGTTTCACTTTCTTGTTTTTCTACTACAGGTGTTGCCACAGGTTCTACAGGCTCAGGAACTTCATGTGCTGGTTTCTCTTCTTCTTTTTCTTTCTCATTCTCCTTCTCTTCTTTCTCCATTTCCTTTTCTTTCTCCTTCTCCCTTTCTTGCTCTTGTGCCTTCTCCAGTTTTTCTTTTTCTTCTTTTTCCTTTTCCTTCTCCCTCTCCCTCTCTTTTTCCTTTTCCTTCTCCCTCTCTTTTTCTCTTTCTCGCTCTCTCTCCCGCTCTCTCTCCTTTTCCCGCTCCCTTTCTCTTTCTCTTTCCCTTTCCCTCTCCCGCTCCCTCTCTCTCTCCCTTTCCCTCTCCCTCTCTTTCAGAGGGTCTTCCCGGGAGGGTTTTGTCACACAGCCAAATTTCTCGTTTAACCGTTTTAGCTTTTCGGCACAGGCTGCTTTTCGCTGTTCTTCCATTCTTCTTTCTTCCTCTTCTCGACGCTTACGGGCTCGCTCAACCGCAGCAGATATCTCTGACTGCTGTCGTCTTCTCTGCTTCCAAATTTCATCTTCATCTGGTACTGGTTTGGGGGGGAAGGGTCCCTGCCTTCCAGGTCCTACCTGGCGATCAGGGGGAGGAGGGTGCTGCAACATTAAAATCAGGTAAGTCAAGTTAAGCATGTATTATATGAACAGCCAGCTGAAACATTATATTTAACTATTTGTCAACACATGTATTTGCACAGCACCTTTAAAAAGCAAGAGTTAGAAGAAAAAGCAAGCCCCCACCTTCCTGCTTCAGTTCAGACTCATGCAACCTGAACTCAGAAAGGAGAAGTAAAGATTCAATTGGGCTCATGTCACTCCTCCTCTCCATCACTAAGGCAAAATGGCAGCAAAGATAACAAACATCTTTTGGTTACAGGCTGCTCTAAACCAGAGACTCAGGGCAGATCTCAGATTAAAGTCCCCCAGGGAGCCAAAGAAATTCAAGGTAGCTCAGGATAACAGAGGTTTTAATAAGGACTGCTGAAAACTGCTAAGAAGCTACTACGTACACATGCATTTGGGATTTCATCTCCCTCTGCCTCGGCAGCCAGCTCTCCAGCACCGTTCCTGTGCCTCTGTCCTCTCTAGTTCCCAAATGGGGCTGGATAACTGAAAGCTCTTGCAGTTCTCATGCATTTCATATGCCACTTACAAGATAGGGCTGCTTTACACAGTTAGCAGCA
>VZTV01008917.1:0-12278 GCA_013400875.1 Anhinga rufa
TCTATGAATATAGAGGGTAGTCCAATAAAAATGCTTAGTCAACTTTTTGGTTTAGAAGCAGATCCACCTACAATCATATACTTTTTTTTTGAGTAGTCTTAAAACTGTCTCAATTGTGAATCCTTTTAAATGTCCATCTAAATGTCTATGAATATAGAGGGTAGTCCAATAAAAATGCTTAGTCAACTTTTTGGTTTAGAAGCAGATCCACCTACAATCATATACTTTTTTTTTGAGTAGTCTTAAAACTGTCTCAATTGTGAATCCTTTTAAATGTCCATCTAAATGTCTATGAATATAGAGGGTAGTCCAATAAAAATGCTTAGTCAACTTTTTGGTTTAGAAGCAGATCCACCTACAATCATATNTGCTTTGCATGCAGTGGCAATTAATTTTTAGTTGAACATACTCACTCAAAGCAAAATTAGCTTCTTGCTAGAACTGTGTGAGAGCAAACTCCTCATTTCTTGTATGTTTTGATAGAAGAATACATTTTCTCTAGAAAATGCCTGAAAAAAAGTGCCTACAAAAACATGCACATTTGTATGAGGGCAATAAAACTAAATCTTGTGGGAATACATAGTTGGTGGTAGTTTGGTATATTTTCAGTTTCCTTGGAAAATCTTGCAGAAGATTTTGCTCAGTTGTCCCTCTTCCTTGAAAGAGGGTGCTGAGAGTTTCCCAGCTGCTGTTGCACTTCAGAGGCAAGAGATGTGAGAAACTGTTTCGGATAAAGTTTCTTTCCCATTAGTGCAGCCTTATTTTGTGATGGACTGGCAGATGAACAGCACCTACCCGTCTGTCTGTCTATCTAGATATGTATTTTACATCTGTCACTCTGGCATCTAGAAATCTAGGGTCTGTCTTCTGCATATTGTTACTCATGCTCTGTCACCCTTGTTCCATTTCCCCTCCCCTATTTCTTGCTTTCATTCAGGGCTTCTTTACTTTTTTTGACTTTACCAGGACTCACTGGTCTGGTCTGAGCTGGTTTGGGAGGATCCTGTGGTGGCTTCCCTGCAGCTCAGGAATGGACAGAGCTGGGGTTTGCCATGAAGGGTCCTCCCCGTGGCTCAACTGAGTCCTCTGCACCATGTTTCTGCCACTCTGCAAGGTAGGACTTCCAATCTGGCAAAGGAGAAATTCACAGGAGACAAAGATCATAGTGAAATTCCAATTAGGGGCTGCAGGTACACAGGTAAATATGTGAAACAATCTCCATTGCTCTTGGCATTTCACAAATGCTCTGCAATGACACTAGCTAACAGTCAGCACATCTTTACTTCTTGCTCAGGAAGAAAGTGTCTTCCAGATGGTTTCTTTTTATTCATTTACAGAGAGTTAAGCTCCATCTCAGAGCTGCAAACAGTTGACTGATTGATGCTCCTGGAAAATCTGCTGATTGGAAAGACTGTATATCACATTAGCTCTTTCAGAGTTACTTTGGTAATTGGTTCCAAAGGAGAGGAGAAAAAAAAGATTTGTGCCAGCCTAGGTGTAACTGATTTACCTCATTTTTTCTGATTCAGAATTGACAAGACATAGATCAGTCATTGACAACGCCATGCTCCTAAGAATGGATGTTTCAGACACTCTTGAACTGCCAGAGAATCACAGATTAATACATTTTAAGCCTTTTGCTTTTATGTTGCCAAAATGAATGGGACTTGGGTCAGCGATATATGTGTGTTATTACCTTTTCTTATACTTTTTTGGTGATTTAACTGAAACAAATGAATGCTTTCAGTTCCAGTTGTCAGTAGACCAGAGTTTACAATGTAAGAGCGATGGCCCAAATCTAACCTTGGTTTCCTCCTCCTGAGGATATGTCTATCCTGCACACAGTTCATCGCCTCCAGACAGACCCAGCTAGTTTTTGAAGTGTTTAGCACTAGTAGCTGGCAGTGAAGCTCAGGCTGACCTTGAAAGTACTGTACTTTGAAATAGTACTTAGTACAAAGCACTGGGTCTTTACAGAGTTCTTCACTGGGATTTCTGAGTTTTAGAGCAAAGTGTGTGGTACTTTAGTTGGACTCCTAACACACACTGATTTAGCACACTTCCCCAAGGTGAAAATTCTCTTAGTTCTAATATCTGTTCAAAACCTGGTGGAGTGTGATACTCATTTTCCATACCCTGCATTCCGTATTAAACCCCATGACTATGTGATTGTTATTGGCAGCTCTGACATAGGGCTGTTAAATGATAACTGGTTTACTACTGTGGCTAAGCTTTGCACCTATTTACTATGGACATTGTGGATGTTTAAACTTTGTATGCATTTAAAAGTGATTGGAGATACTCATTAACAGAAAGGAAGTCCACCCAGGACTGTTAAATGAAAGGCAATATCTCCAGGTCAAAGAGCAGCAAAGCAGCAGCTCACATGAGGCTGGGAGAACGTTCTGAGGATAATAGGCTTAATTTTTATTTTACTTCTCCTATCCATCTATTTTTGGATGCTGTCAGAGACCAGGCAGCATGCTGGGTAGGCATTTGGCCTGAACCAATGTGGCCCTTCTTATATAGATTTACAATTATAAACAAATTATTGTTTAATCACAATTTGAAGGGAGACCAGCATCTTTCCTATCCTCAGCACTCATTCTTTGCCAAGGATGGTTATCTGAAAGTTAAACCACATTTGTTGTCACTAAATTGTCAGGAAAATAAGAGACCAAGACACAAAATGCTTCATGGCAGCTCTGCTGTACAGACTGCTGTCACCACTGGTGCCTCATCTGCTGTAGCAGGTTATTTGTGCTCCATGTTACCCTTTTCCACCTCTCCTTTCCCCTCTTCATGCTTATGAAAGTCTCTGCCCTGCCAGTTTTGCTGACTAAGCTGTTTGTGTGGATATACTCAGGAGCTGAAAGCAACAACCCTTCAAAACTACTTTTTTTCTTCAAACAATAGTTTATTGTAAGATTTAGTGAGAAATTAATGCACTGAGGTTGGGCTTAAGCAGAAGGTTCTCCTTAAATCCTGATACTACTCCCATCATAACCACTCTTCTTCCATGAAATAGTTCATTTCTGATGAAACAACATTATATGGGAGTGTAAAGATTGAAATCTGTCATGTTTAACAAATCTGGGCTCCTATCTTTCAGTACCTCAAAGACCCCAACTTTGCTAACGCCTTTCCCTAGAACAATGAATGTCTATGGGATAAATTCTGCTGTTACTTATATCTTAACTGTGTTATTAAAGTAAGTGAAAGGAAAATAAATTTAAGGAAGGGCAGAATATTATTCCTATTTACACCGTGGAATATTAAATTTAATTAATCATTGCAATGAAGTAAAAAATCTACTCAGGCATAACCAAGAGGTGAATCTGACTGTATGGATATATCATATGTGTAATCCTCACATTTTGCAAAGACTTCATATACCTGTTTAGCCCCAGTACTCTTATGGTTCTAGTGCATCCTTAAAATTCATTTTCAAAAGCCTGGTTGCCTTCAGAATACCTCATCAAATTTTAATTAATCCCCAAGACAAAGCTGCCATAGACATCTTGGGGAATCTTCTCTATTGAACTGACACACTCGGTAAAAACCAGAGCGATAAAATTCCAGTTCTTTGAAGAACTGTTTGGATTCTGAAAAACTACCAGCGCATTTAAATATTTAATGCGGTTGATATGGGAATTCTTAAACATAATTTTTGTTGGAATTTTGTTTCTGCTATTATTTGGTTATTCTAGCTTCTATGAAACCATTGTGGATGTTTAAAGTGGAAGTGTACTAAGTCTCTAATATCCTCTGAGATGATTCCTTTAAATGACTTTGTACCATTATTCAACATTAAACTGCAATATTTTCAGTTTTGGAAATGCAGTTCTGTATCAGGCCGACGATAACTGGCACTTATGCTTACACTCTTCGCTTTATGCTCTAAAATGAACTGTACACATTAATCAATGAGGTCCAACTTCTTTTTGCCTTGAGTGCCTCAAGCTCTGGGAGGGATACAGTTGCCAGAAAACTAAATTAACATTTCCAGAGAGCGATTCACCCCACTTTAAGATGGATGTCTAAGGCAGGTTAGATGACTCAACATCCAGAGGTGCTTCTTTTTTCCACTGACTCTTTGAAATAACAATGAAAGCAAATTAGCTTCATGTGTTATATGAACTTTTCCCTCCTGAGTCACTATAGCATCTCAGAATTATACAGAGAAGAACACTAATTCTCCCTTGCCCCTTTAGCAGGTGTCAGGGTCTTACAGAAGGAGGTCAGTAAGCAATACATCAGTGACTCAATATAATTAATCAAATGAAATTGGTAGGATTTGCATGCTGTACTTCTCCAATACTTTTTTTTTTTCTTCATATAAAGGACCAATTTCCACATTAACGATTTTCACAATTCTCAGATGGGTGACATGACTCCTATCTCATCAAGTGTTTTACTCTACAGTGGTTGCCCCTGTGTATTTTGTGAACCTTAAAGAGATACAGTTATTACTTTCAGTGTGTTTGTGCTTCGGTTAAGGATAGGTGTCTCTTTCAGAGAAAGAAATATGTTTTTTTTCTTAAAGAAATCAAAGAAAATGTGGCTAGAAGGGAAACCAAGAGGTCATGTAGTCTGTCTCTTTTCATAAAGACAGGGTCAGTCATGTCACTTGTGACAAATACTAGCTCAATTTTTCCTAAAAATCTCCAGTGATGAAAACATTTCCTGATGTTAGATTTTTAATCTTTGCTTTATGCTCCTTGGCCTAACAAGAGTAGACACAGAAAAGAGATAACTTCTTTCCTTTAGCTACCTGTTACTTTGAAGACCATTTCCACATTTTCCCTCAATTTTTCTTTTTTTTCTAGATTAAATGATCTTAATTTCTTCAAACTTTTCTCCTAGGTCATGGTTTCTACACCTGACCAAATCAGTCTCATTCACTTTTGAGAATCCTTTACAAATGATGCCCATCCTTCCAAACTATTGTACCTTCTATGCACAAGCACAAGGTTTTTGACTTAAATTCAGCTGTGAATTTTGTTCAGCTGTAATCTGATTTTACTCAAATCCCACTCTGCAACACTGCAGCCATGCCAGAAATCCACTTTATTTTTTGTGCAGTTCTATATTTCCAAGATTTTCACTTTACATTTGTCCTTCCTGCACAGCACTGTACTTTTTCTCCATTTGTCTCCAATTATTTTGAATTCCAGTCCTCCTGCCCACTGTGTTTGCAGACTCTCACCTTGGTGCTCTCTGTGGCTGTATAAATATGCTGCCTATTCTTTCACCCAAACCATTTATGAAATTATGAAAGGTATCAGACGTTAGACAGAATCCTAAATAACCAATTGTATTGAGTGGGGGTAGCTAACTAATTTTTATGTTTTTACAGTAGCTATGTAATCCTGCACTCTAGAGTTTCACCTAGATAATGTTTCTCAAACTTTTTTCTAAGTTTTCATGTAAGACAGTGTCAAATCTTTGCTAAAGTCAACATAATGACATTTCCTGTTTCTCCCTTATGCACAAAGCCAGTTACCTTGTCATAATAAGAATTAGATTAGTTTGACATGATTTGTTCTTGATGAATGTAAATTGGCTGTTGCTCTTCTCTTATTATCCTCTAGATGCTTACAAACTTTTGAGCTATTTATTCCAGTATTTTTGTAAGAATATGACTTCAGCTAAATCTGTACAACTGTTACAGTTCCCTGAATCTTTTAAAGATAAGCATTGTATCTTCTCTTTTCAAGAAAGAATTCCAAAGTACCAGAAAAAAAACCCTGGAATTTTCCTTTTCTAGAACTCAATCAGCTGTTTTACAAAAAACTTACAAAACCCCCAAAATCTGTTTTATAGGTATTAAGAATTTATGCAAGATACGCCTCTGCATTCAGTTATTGAGTGAGATGATAGATACTTATGCAGTCTCATGGTTCAGACACTATTATACCTACGGAATTGTAATTCTGTTACAATAGCCCTATCTGCCACAGCTCTTGAAAGCAGCACAATGGCATCAGGACTAGAATTGCAATTTTGCTCCTTCAAATACTTATGACACAAGGAAAAAATTCTCTCTGCTGTTAGCAACGTTATTGAAATGACAGAGGTGATCTGTTCCAACTCAGAAAGGAGAAGTTAATGATACATAAGAAATTACATCCTTCTACCTCTGCCCCTCACCTTCTGCAGCATTTACAATACTTTGAGGGCCATCAGGTGGAAATACACAGCTCAAAGGGATCCAAGTTTCAAAGTCCTGTCCTCAGGTCTCTTTCAAAAGTTTGTTCTGAAGAAGTTTGTACCTAAAAGGAAATAAATTAATAAGGAAGCAAAGAGGAACTGAAATATAGTAACAATCTACAAAAACTGCAATTAATCTCATTTAAATACAGGCAAAAACATCAGAGCTCTGGCAATACAATGACTTGCAGAAAATGTGACCAAAATGCCTTGTTTCTTATAAATTGACTGCAAAGGAAGCATGATACAAATAACCTATTGTCTCTTCTACAGCTCCACTATAGGACAATTAATTTAAATCTCCCTAAGCCACATATTCTCTGTTCTATTTCTTTTGTATTTTTTTTGTTTGGTCATGAGAGTTCCTTCTCCTTTTGAATCACTTCCAGTTGTACTCTTTCCTTGTCCCTACCCAGTCTGAAGATGAGTATGAAAAACTGGGTCTGTCAGTACTATGTTAAATTACAGATAGCGAGCTGTGTAGGTGTTAGTGTTTCTTGGAAGGAGGGTCCCACTTATTTATAGCTTTGCTGTTTAGCCTTCTGTGTCAGCATGCTGTAGTACTCTGCCAGAATGCCTACTGAATATGCAAGCTCATAGGCAGATTCACTAGCAACTGAAACCACAGAATTACAGAACGGTAGGGGTTGGAAGGGACCTCCAGAGATCATCTCATCCAACCCCCCTGCGTGAGCAGCACCCCCAGAGCAGGGGCACAGGACCGTGTCCAGGCGGGGTGTGAATGGCTCCAGGGAAGGAGACTCCACAGCCTCTCTGGGCAGCCTGGGCCGCTGCTCTGGCACCCGCACAGCAAAGGGGTTTTTCCTCATATTCAGGTGGAACCTCCCGTGTTCCAGCTTGCTCTTGTTCCCATTGCCCCTTGTCCTGCTCATCAGGACTGGTGCTTCTGACTTTGAGAGCCTTACAGTTAATGTATTTTCCTATGGGCAAGACTCAGACAGTTTAAGAGACTAAGAAATTTTTAGATAAGTGTTCCCAAAAGCTTCTCTAATGGGCCTCCTTAGTCTGGAGAAAGCTATACACAATACTAGCCTTGTTTTTGAAATTAAAAAATCCCTGCACCCCAAACCCAAAAACTTCACCCCCAAAACCACCAGTCAGTAGGATTTACATTTTGGTTAAAATGTCCACAGTTAGGTACCTGTACATAAATGCCCACTTCTGTGCTGGATGGTGAAGCTGTCTTTATAGTCAGTGGAGAGCCTGCAGGGCAGTCAGTCCTGCTAAATCGTTCTCTGCCAGAAATCTCCATCATGAATAGGCTACTGATCTAAATTGTCCCTAAATGCTGTAGGGATTGTATTATGTCTTTTCACCAACTAAAAAAAAAGCCTAGAAATCTACCCCACATACCGACACCTACATCTGGAGGCCTACACTGAACTCGGCTATGATTCATATCACAGCCTGAGTTGCTCAGACAACTGTACTTGAGAACTCCTGCGCTCTGAGCAAGCAGGTGTTGAGGTCCCACTTCAGACTCTACTCTTTTGGATGACAATGTCTTTCTATTGTGGTTTATGGTTATATAGTTTTTTTCTATATGGTTTGCACCTACCTCCCACACCTGGGATTTCATGACCCTTGGATAATTCAGCCAGTTTCTGAGACTAAAACTGCTGCCTCTTTGTGGGATTTTTTCCAGCCTGAACGTGCAGGGGCTTGGTCAATGTTTTAGCATCTTGAATACCTAGCCACAGGAGGTGCTTGTTCATGCATAGCCATCTCCCTCAAGTCCATCATTTCATCTGCTACATGATTTTACTGGGTGCTACTTAATATTCCTCTGTGAAGCTGTTTGCTTTTCCTGAAGGATACAACAGACCTATTTGCTCGTGGCAGCTACTTAAACAACCCCCTGCGTTGGTTTAATATATATTTTACTAATGAAATAAAGTCAGCAAAGTGTCACAATGCAAAAAGCAGAAATACTGAGCAGCCGTTAGCTCCATCTGACTGAAGACAGGGGTCCTCTTCTTTGGGGACAGTATTGTAAGTGACCTGCAAGCACTCTTTACTAATTATTTGGGGAGGTCAGGACATTTTGTTGTTGTTTGTAATAAACTATGCCTGCTTCTAACAACCAAGGTGAGTGTCTCATTGCAGCGGGCACATCAGTAACTCATAAAAGAAGCTTTCTTTATATTAAAGGTACCATGAACAGATAAAGACAAAGGAACGTGGAAGTGAGGCACAGTTGTTCTGAACTGACAGGTGGAAATTGATTCACAAATAAAATGTTGCAAGGCTCAGCAAACCAGGGAACAAGTAGTGAATTATGGGTTTATGGCAGAATCACAAGATAAGTGGTAAAGACAGTCTCGTATAGGGATCATCTGAAATCCAATGTAGAACATTGATTTTTTTTTTTATTTTATATATATATGTCTATGTTATGGTTGCTGGTATTATTTCTGCCCACTGCTATGACAGTATTTTCTGCTTTAAGCCATTTCAGATACAATATGTCTGTTACATCCCAGTTCCTGGAAAATGATTGTTTTTAGATGAAGCTGTGTTTCAGATGAACAAGGTTCAGAGGTGGCATTCTCATGTCTTCTGTTCTTCTATAAAGATCACAGGATCAGTAAGATAACCAGTAAGATAATCAGTAAGATGGTCAGTAAGAGGTCATTGTAGACAAGTGAACATGATTTTAAACTTAAATCTGCAAGAGTTCCTTCTGCTTGAACTGTGTTTAAAATTCTTGAATTTTTCAAAAGACAAACTTATCCAAAGGTAGCAATCTGTGTCAGCAGTTATTTGGTTCTTTTTCAGAGATCCCACAAAATATGAATGTTAATTAATTTTGCCAGGATTCAGGATTTACTATGACTTCTGTGCAGCTTTATACTTTGTAGCTTTTAGTACCTGTAGTGAAGTAATGCTTAATAATGATATGAATTTCCTCATCATTTATTTTTTCTTTTACAGCTGGAAGAAGAGCTGCCAACAGTATAATCACGAGCTAATCTTTTGATCTTTTAGTACCTTATATTTCATCTTCTACAAAACACCACTTACTAAGTAGTTCTAGCACATTGAGCTTCTGGAGGGAGAGAGCTTCTATATTACTATGTTGTTATTAGAAATCAGATATTAATTTTCACTTATTGCGATTGCAATATTAATTTCATTCCCGATGTAGGATGAGAACTGCACTTGAACAGTGTCTACTCCTAGTCTATGTAGGAGGGACACCAGATGGATAGGACAAATAAATGGAGGAAGCGCAAAGTACCAGTAGCATGATTATGATTTGTGTAGTAAGTGGCAGTCACAGCACACCCACTGTCTAGCTATTGTCGGGCGTTTTGTAGTCATTATGGCACAGCAGGTAAACATTAATGGGAAAAGATTGCATACTGTGAGACAGAGCATTACCCTGTGTAAATCATCAGAGCTCAGCTGAAGTCAATGGAGATGTAAGGTTTTGGACCAGCTAAGGATAGGGCCTTAAACTCTTCCTTTTCAAAAGAAAAATAAATATCTGGAGTTTCCTCCACCATATCCTTCAGATTTTTCTCTATATATAGCTAGTTCTTCAAGTGTACATATGTTTAGTGTGGGGGGTTATTATTATTTTGGAGAAGGGAGTGAAATAGACATTATGTGCCTGGGGGAAAGGTCTGTATCTGTAACTGTCAGCAATTCTTGTAATTACACCCACTGTCAATATCAGCTCTTGGAATTCCCCTTTCATACAATCTACTTTTGTCCTCCTTGATCAACAAAGCTGAGTGTGACATCCTCTAACAAGGTTGGTAGAATGGTTATACGACTCAATTATTAACTCAAATGCAACTCGCATACTGCAGCAAATAAAATTTCTTCTGACAGGCTGCTTGTCATAGTATGGCCTCATTTGATTAACTCACCCCTTTGGAGGTGTTCATGATCTCATTATATATTTAATGATAAAATTCCCTTCTGCTATGTGCTATTTTATATTACGTTAAAAGGGATGCATTCATTTTTCGCTTGTCACTTGCATAACTGGATAAATATTTAACAGGGGCAATTTGATTAAGTTTCTGCTAAAACTCTACTTACTACTAAAATATACTCTGAACACCTTAAAAGTTGGCCTGTTGGCCATCAGTGGAGAAAGTGATAAGTCCAATGAGTCTTTCTCTCTTAAAGGACATGAAGTCCTCCTCCTTTTGAACTCTGCAGAGCCCCAAAAAACTGAATAACAGCAAAGGATTTTACTCCAGTAAAAAAATAATGGTTTTAGTAGACTACACTGCAAAAAGTTTAAGTTGGAAGATGGGAGCCATGATGGAGGTGATAAGTTATGAATTAATCAAATGTGAGAGGTAGTGTGCCTTCTGGTTAAAAAGTGAAATAATCAGAGTCAATGTCCTGAGTCTTTGCTGCTGAATCACAAAGGCCAGGGACAGATTTTTAAGCTGTCTTTGAAAGGGATTTAATTTATGTCAGCAAGTATAAACTGTATATGTTCCTCAGGTCCACAGACCTCATTCTCCCATGATAATATTTAGATGTCCAAATGTTTTGTTTTGTACATATCCATGGAACATAGGACTCTCTATGTTGTCAAAACTGGCTGCAGAATTTTTATTCAAAGTAATCTACTGACTCAGATTATTGACATCAAACACAAGTACAAACAGGCAGTTAATGCTTGAAAACATGGGCAAAATTGTGGCTTTATGGGATTCAAAAGGATTTCAAGAATAGACTTTTTTTTTCTCATTACTTCTGTTTCCCTATGTATAAAATAATATGATGTTAACAACTTTAGATAAAATGTTTCTTACATTCACTTTTAGATTTTAACATAAAAATGACTGGAGAAGGACATATAATTATTAAACCATTTTGTTTGAAAGGATTACATTATGCAAAATGTCCATTAAAATAATGACTAACATTTTGTATTTTGTCAAAATAGGGTTAAGTATACATTTCTCAATATTGAAACTTCTATTTTGATTTTCTCTACTTTTGTCTGATTGCCTATTGTCCACGAAGGTGACATGAAATTCTGGTCATAAGATTTTAACAACCATAAACCTTAGGCTCCTATATAATAAGATAACCAGGGTCTCAATAGGTCTTCTGGTCCATTACTTTGCCCCAGAAAAATATCAGCTCAGGCAGTGCCTTTCAGGTACATGTTTGTATAGTCTGTTCTTAAAATCCTCCCATGATGGAGATTTCATAGGTTCCCCAGACAAACTCCACCAATGTTTCCCTATCCTTGCAATGAGATTTGGTTTTATGTCTATATAAGACTAAGGGAAGAGGCAAGGGAATCTTTGGCAGCAGGCTGGCCAGCTTGGTGAGGAGGGCTTTAAACTGAGGGACTCAGGGGTTGGGGGTCCAAAGTGGCAATGCTAGTGCCACCACATACAACGGGGGAATAAGACAGGCCAACCAGAGCATTGACAGAGGTGCCTTAGCTGCCTCACGAGACAACAACCAGGAGACCAACTACCTCAAGGGTGTGCATGGCTACAGTGGGTCTTCGTGCACCCCTCCAGGGAAACTTGCATGCTCAAGTACCTTTCTGAAATGCCTGTACACCAACACGTGCAGCGTGGGGAATAAACAGGAGGAACTAGAGGTCTGTATGTGGTTGTAGGGCCATAGCCTGATTGCAATTACAGAGTCATGGTGAGATAACTCACATGACTGGAATGTGGTCATGGATGGCTACAGGCTTTTCAGGAAATACAGACCAGCGAGGCGAGGTGGAGGAGTTGCTGTCTATGTGTGGGAGCAACTGGAATGCATCGAGCTCTGCCTTGGAGTAGAAGAAGAAAAAGGTGAGAGCTTGTGGGTAAAAAATAAGGGGCAGGCAAATATGGGTGACACTGTTGTGGGTGTTTGCTACAGTCTAACTGATCAGGAAGAGGTAGCTGATGAACCCTTCTAAGACAGCTGGGAGTAGCCTCACAATCGCAGGCCCTGGTCCTCATGGGGGACTTCAACCACCCTGATATTTGCAGGAAAAAAAACACGGTGAGGCATGTACCATCCAGACGGTTCCTCCAGAGCATTGAGGACAACTTTTT
>VZTV01008918.1:0-14269 GCA_013400875.1 Anhinga rufa
CAAGCATAAAATTTCCCATTTTCCTAGCAGACTTCCACTTGAATGAGGATAAGATGTTGTCTGAGAAGGCAAATGGGGCAGGCGAACTGTGCAGGTAAAAAGGGGCAGCTGAAGAGGCTCAGAGGTAAAGGCAGAGGGCATTAAACACATCCCCCTATTAGTCCGTTTTTTGCTCTGCACTAGGGAGCTGGAGATCATGAGGAAGGCAGGCAGTGACAAAGAACTGAAGAGGTCCCACTTTTATCCCTGGGTTTGCTGCAGTCATCTCTCATTACCTATCATGTTATTCTTTGTTTTCTGGACAATGCTAATGCAGAAGATAAACTCACCTGTGTGCCACTGCATGACATGCAGTGAAATGCAGGACTAATTCCCTTGCCTGAAGCCTTCCAGCCTCTTTTGGGGCATAACTGGGGTTCCCCTGTATACCTTTTTGGGTTGGGTACAACTGTAATCCCCCAACTCACAAAGCCAGCGAACCCCCAAGAATGAGATTCTCAGCTATGATGGTTATTGGGTGGTGAGGGGAGATGGTAAATACCTGGAAAGAGAAGACACTTTGCTATGAAATTTCTAAGTGCATGCTGTCATGCTGCACAGTGTCTGAAACACCCAGTTCTGGGTGAGGGAAGCAGTGTCAGGCTGTCATCGATGCTGTTACGGCACCCACACCTATAGAGCCTGACAAAGCTATTTAGCCAAAGTGCATCACATTCCCTGCTGCCCTCATTTTGCTCAATCTGCATTTTTGCAGCTCAGTAATCCTCATGGGAGACTTGCTATAAATAGTGCTTTGGCAATTAAACCCGCTCTCCTTGCAAAGTAAGCTTTAATTGCTATTGGCAGGTAGCTTGCAGAAGTATCTCCTATGGATGAACTAGGGGATGAAACACATTTTAAATAATGAGGGTTTATCTCTGTGAAGAAAGGAAAGTTTATCTTAAATGCTAATGCTATTATCTAATCGAGCATCTAATGTTTTTCTATGCAGTTTGCCCCTCTGAGAGCATCAAGGAGCAGAAATGTGAGCTGTAAAAATCCTGCTGTGCTCATAGAAACGTCTCTTGCACATTTTCAGGGAAACCAGGTCAAAGATTACACCTCTGCAGTATTTTTGGGTGATACACATTCATTATTTTTAATGCATTTTACTCAGATTTCAATCAGAATAATATTTAAAGAAAGCAACAAAACACAATAAAATATCGACCCTCTGCCCTCAGAAAACAGGTGAATATACATCCAGGTCAAATCCACTGGCCAGCTCTGTTGTGCAGAGCAGCTGGGGTCGTTTGTTTCAGAAGCAGGTTTAGCTGTTCTGACTCTTGTTTCAGGAGCACTTCGCGTTCTTAAATGACACCTGGAAAGCTGAGGAGGCACAGTGGAGCCTATCATAAAGGGAAGGGGGGGATTTGGACTATTTGGAAGTAAATCCTGAGATTATTTTTACATGAACCTGTAATAATGATATCAGTATGCATGTAAGTGTGTATAAACCAAATGCTGCTCCTGCCTCCTTGCATGCTGAGTGCGCTTTGCTTCAAATCAATGTTCTTACAGGTTTCTAGAGGAGCAGGAGCAATCCAGCTACGCACAGAGAACCAAGGCTTTTCAAACCTAAATACGGCATCTGATTATGTGAGGTTTAAATAAAAGAAGAGATGATACAGACCTGTTTTAGGATTATAAGGCACAGCATCATACATTGTTCCCAATGTAGGCCAAACCCTTTAAAGTGGTGAAGCTCTTATATATGACTAGTTCTACTGGAGTCCCAAGTCACATCAGACCCATGGAAATTAATGTGTGATTGTCCTGGTTTCAGCTGGGATAGAGTTAATTTTCTTCGTAGTAGCTAGTATGGGGCTGTGGTTTGGATTTGTGCTGAAGCAGTGGTGATAATGCGGAGATGTTTAGTTGTTGCTCAGCAGCGCTTACACTAGTCAAGGACTTTTTCAGCTCCCCATGCTGTGCTGGGTGCACGGGAAGCTGGGAGGGGACATGGCCGGGACAGCTGACCCCAACTGACCCCAGGGATGTCCCACACCATATGATGTCATGCTCAGTATATAGAGCTGGGGGAAGAAGAAGGAAGTGAGGGACATTGGGAGTGATGGCGTTTGTCTTCCCAAGTAACCGTTGCGTGTGATGGAGCCCTGCTTTCCTGGAGATGGCCAAACACCTGCCTGCCCATGGGGAGCAGTGAATGAATTCCTTGTTTTGCTTTGCTTGTGTGCGCGGCTCTTTCTTTCCCTATTAAACTGTCTTTATCTCAACCCCTGAGTTTCCTCACTTTTACTCTTCTGATTCTCTCCCCCATCCCACCAGGAGGGAGTGAGCGAGCGGCTGCGTGGGGCTTGGTTGCTGAGTAGGGCTAAACCACAACTGTGATACCTTTCTGAAAAGAGCTGGCACATACAAGGTGAGATGCTGCAAAAACTTATTTTGGATACTGTTAGACAAAATCATCTGTCAACTTCATTTAAATAGCACACACATCCATTTTGTGCGCACTTTTTATAAATATTCAAAATATGAGTTTTCCTGCTGGGAATGTTTTCAGCAAGTACATGGTGGTTAGGTCTGGGTCTGAGGCTGAGTTTTGAATTTGTATTTGTACTAAGTGAATGCATGCCCTGAGCTCCATCCTGCTGAGGAACACACATACTAGTAAGATACAGCACGGTGGCATGACTTCAACCTTCAAGTGGAGATTCCCTCAGAAAACTGCTGAAGGCCAAAAGCAACCAACAGTTATATTTTAAGGAATGCTTTTAATAAAAGATTTCAAGGAATTCACAGCTCAATTTTGGACAATTTTTCAAGGAATCTGACAGTCAAAATTTTTCTGGACCCTATTTGTTACCTTACTGTCTGGCCTGGGACTGTGATGCCACACTGCCCATCTGAATTTAAAACGAAGCCCTGGGCCATGATACCACTTGTAAAGCTTTGTCCCATCCTAAACCTGCGGTATTACCCCCCTATCTCAACCTAGTCCTCAAATACAAACCTACTCATTGGTCTGTTCACCTTCTGCAACATAGTTCTCGTTCACCCTATAGATCTGATACCTTGGTGTGTTTCATTTGCTAGTTGACCCAATGATTTCTCTGTCCCTAAACCTATAACTCTCTCTATCCCTGTGAGGATGGCTCCATTTTCTCTGGTTAATTTAGCTGTTGTGTACAAGAACACGCATAGCAGAGAAAAAGTGAGATGCCAGTTTGGCGTTGGGTGAAGAGCAGAAAGAGAATGAGAACAAGCAGGGTTTCCCCAGCTTTCATGAAGGTGATGGAGCAGGAAAAAAGGGTGTTCCCCTACAGTCTACCTCCACTGCCTCGGCACCCCCTCCTTCCCATTCCCACCAGCTACCGCAGCAAGGCATCCTGCCATAGCAAGTCTCGCCAAGCTGAGCTAACCCCTAAAAAGATCCCTTCCACTCTGTAACTCACTCTTTCAACGCCAGTTAGGTTGGGAGTCCAATTCACAGCTCTTATTCTGATCACATATAGAACTTTTGGAAGCCTAAAGGTCACATGCAGCAGTTATTTATAAAGGGCATATACTTCATACTTAATTCTTCTGAAGTTTTGGCTTTTCTTTGACATGTTCCTCACACTGAGTGCACTCTCTGCACTTCTGCATCAAGACACAGACACCAAGGATATGATCACTGGGTTAAAGCCTCACATAGGACTCCAGATACTTTTCCCCGTTACTCATCCTTCAAAAATTGTGGACCTGTGATACTAGGCATTGCAACCGTTAACTCTCAGATTGCCCACCATCACAGTGACATCCACGGCCCTGAATTCTGAATAATGCAGCAGATCTGTCCATCCCATACAGGGTAAATATAATACTTAATACCCCTTTGTGTGGTTTCAACACTTTGACTGAGAACTACAAGGATCCCATTTTGGAAATGCTCTTCTTAATACATGGGTTTGTCTTTTCTTTAAAAAAACAGTTAAAAAGTGCAATTTGAGGAAGAGTAATGTTAATCCTTTTCATACACCAGATTTCACTGAGTAAATGGAAATAGAAAACCCCACTTTGAGCCCTGCATCTTCCTGAGTGAAATCAAAGAGACACCCTCTGCTTCCTAGGAGGTCTCCTGAATCTCCTTGCCACGGCACCACTCTGAAGGCCTTTTGAAAAGACTGAAATGGAAGAGCTTTCATCATTAACTTTAAACATCCCAAGAAATAGGCTAAGGTTTTCTGCTTCTTATCATTCTTTCTGGCTCAGTAAATCTGCCATTTATAAGGCCAACACCTTCAAGAGGGACTGGGCTTTGGACATCAAGGGGCTGAGGGGTGACTAAGGATTTTCCCTTCCTCTCTAACCTTTTCACTAGCCCCTGAATACATTATGAACTGCTGATATGACTCCTCAAACTCTCCAAAGTGCAAAGGGACTTAGTTTATGTGCATGCATGGTGGCTACTTCATCTCTGAAACACTTCTAGCTCTGCTCCAAAAGGAAATAGAAACCCTGCACCACATGGATTTTGAAAATAAAGATGTAGGTGGCTACCAAAAAAATGGAGGCGTTGGCAAATGATTCTTTGTACCTTTGAGTAAAATACACTCCAGAGAGGGGTTGGGTTTGAGATATAAAAAGTTCATGGTGTGTCCTTAACATCCACCTCTGGGCAGCTTCCAGATGTCATTCTGGCTTTGGTGGGTTCTGTTTTGTGGTCCATAAATGTCCCATCAAAGGTCTGCATTCACCCCCAGGCCAAACCATGTGACAGAAAACTCCCTTATTTTTGGTCCAGGCACAGAGACTTGAATATCCTACTGGACACTTTGCTATGTTTAAGTACATTTAAAATGAGCTAATCTGTGTGTGCTTCCTGAAAAGTCAGTTTGCTTTATCCTGTCTCAATTTTTGGAGCAAAACAATGTAATAAATATTGATTTGTTTGTTTGTTTGTTTGTTTATTAATTACCCAGTCCTTGCATACCTTACTTCTGTCTTACTTGGAATACAAACAGTGGCAGTAACTTTCAGTGCTAATGTGACTGGTAGAAACTTTATGTTTGCTTGTTTTCCTAACAACAGGTTTTTCTTCTGTTCACATTTGTAATCTTAATAAGGGAGAAAATGCTTATAGAGAAAGGTATAGAAAGTCACAGAAGTGTAGTCAAGAAGAATAATGGGTATTAAATCAATATTTATAAACATAACAACTAATAGAAAAACAGACTCATACCCATTTGTTTTAAAAATAGGTTGCTGCAAAAACATGTAAATGAATATTTAATTTAATGGTTTTTTTCTATATCAAGTATAGTTCCTTTTATAAAGGCCCATGAACAATGACAATAATGTGCAATAAATATTAATAATTACCCATAATAGGTAATTAAAATTTAATAATTAGTATGAAAGTCAAAATAACAAGAAAGAATCACTTGATCACATTCAAAACATACAGTATTTGAAGGATGTTGTATAATCATTACAGCATAGGTTAATGATTGTCCATTTGAAGTCTATACTCATTTACGTTCATGGTTATTGGAATGTAACAGTTGATAGAGCATTTCATGATAGAAAAAATTGAATATGTAAATATTATTCCAAATGTGAGTCCACCATGATGGGGTTATCTCTGCAAATGTAGTTCAAATTGGTGGTATGCTATAAGGAGGTTGTTCTTTGAAGTGCCTTTGAAAAAATGGGTTTAATTTAGGGGTGTTCAGGTCAATATGATGCACAGAAATAGGGAGATTTTTTATTTGTAAACAGAGCTCGACTGAACCAAATAGGTTTAACCTAAAATACCCTGCTACCCTACCGCTGAGGATCTGGACCGTATTTTCAAATACTTTGTGGAGTTAGGGTTAAATAATCTTTTGCAATATATTATGGGGTTCTTAGCATTTTTTCTGTATGAAATTCCAGTCTTTGACACACTATGAAGAAGAGAAATGGTTTATCGAAAATGTACTTTGGCTCATGAAACCCACTTATAAAGATATAGAGCAGAAATCAACCCAAAACACATCTCCCATGGCATAGCATGGTATCATTTCAAAATGTGCACAGTCCTTTCCGAGGTCTTCTGGGTCTTTCTGATGAAAAGTTTTTTTGTAAAAACTCTGCAAAAAAGTAAACTTATTCTTAATAAAACAGGTTCATTTTGCTGAATGCTATGTTTTTGTGATGAGCAGGTTTAAAGGATACATTTTAATCCACAGTTCCAGGACCTTAAGTGTTCTTTTTGCTAACAATCAGCACCTCTTCAAGTCCTCCACATCTTCCCAGTTTTGAGCACTGTAGCCACCAACCCACCTCTTCTTATGTTCAAGGTGAGATTTGTGGTCAGCTCGACAAGCCACCTAAAAACTGTTGTGTTTTTTTTTCCTTTTTCCTTTGTTTTGATTGAGTTTTAGGAAGTTCAGTTTTCTAATCCTGTTGTCTGTGCCTGGCAAAGCTCTTCTGCACAAATACAGCAGCACTTTGCACTTTTTTAGTATTGTGATAGTACAAGGAGACTTTAGTCAGGGACTTGTCATGTGGTAATCCCTGTCTCTAAGACCATTTAAGAGAAGCTAGTGAGGAGTGAGATGAGCAAGAAAATTACTAAATGAGGAAAGATGTTTCTGAAGCAATATAATTACTTAAAGTAACGACCAATCTCTGCCTTTTAATTGCTTCATGCCCTTTGGCACTATTGGTGGTCAAGCTGTTTTGCAATGGGTTTATCTTTCCCATTTCATAAATGAGGAAAACGAGGCGCAGGAGAGCAACTTGGTGGAGGAGGCAAAACTAGTCCCTGGCAGAGCCCAGGGAACCACCAGGATGTGAAATACCCATGAAAAAAACTCCTAGGTAAGAGGAGAGGGACAGACTTTAAGACAGTTTTGCAACATGANCAGGCTGAGAGAGCTGGGGCTGTTCAGCCTGGAGAAGAGAAGGCTGCGGGGAGACCTTATTGTGACCATTCAATACTTCAAAGGGGTTTCTAAGAAAGATGAGGACAGACATTTTAGTAGGTCCTGTTGCAATAGGGCAAGGGGTAATGGTTTCAAAATAAAGAGGGTAGATTTAGGAAGGAAGAAATTTTGTATGACGAGGGTGGTCATCATACAACACTGGCCCAGGTTGCCCAGAGAGGTGGTCAATGCCCTATCCCTAGAAACAATCCAGGTCAGGTTGGATGGGGCTCTGAGCAACCTGGTCTAGTTGAAGATGTCAGTGCTCATTGCAGGGGGGTTGGACTAGATGGGCTCTAAAGGTCCCTTCCAACCCAAACCATTCTATGATTCTATAATTCTATGATTCTTGTTCTGTGATCTAGTACACAATACTGGAGAAACCCCAGCATGACTGCATGACACACCTGCCTCTACATGCCGATCTATAGGCAGCAGCAGTATCCTCTCACCAGTGTTCCATCCAGTCCCAAACAAAAATCCCCAATACCATACCTCTCAGGGGTACCTTTCCAAGACATGGCATGGCTGCAACGACTGTAACACATGGGCCCTCCCATACTTGGATAGGAAGAATTTCTCATCTTTTTGGGAACTCATAATTTTGCCTGTTGTACAAAGGTGCAGGAGAAGGCAAATGGATCTGTCACTGTTTTTCAGGCAGTGCAGGAAAGCAAGCTGCTCTTAGTATGTAAGAGCATCAGCAATCTCCACATGCTTTAGTTTAGGTAAAACATGCAATAGAGGAAAAACACCGAGGAAGTCTGTGCAAGTGAGCAAAATTAGCTTTTTCCTAAAATGGAGAATTAGAATGTTTCATGAAATTAATGGAAAGAGGATCTTAGAAAGAATAAAGAGGGGCCTGGATAAATTAAAGATTTTATCTGAAACCAAACTGGAGTAATTGACTAAATTAACTTGTCTTAAAGAGACATGTACTGAGACATTGCAAAATAAAGAAAAGATAAAACGAAATTAGAGAGTGTAATATGGCATATAAACAGCACTAGGAAAAAACTGAAGGGAAAAGTAAGAATGCTATTGTCAAAGGGGAAGAAGAAAGGCTTTACAGGCATATAAGTGACTAAATGTACCATTTTAGTTTTCAACAAGAAATATAAAAATCTTCCTTCTATTTCCCAATATAGAGAAATCAGTATTCAAACAATGTATCTCAGGGACCAGTCTACAAACAAGCACACCTCACAGTCATTTCAGGCTTACTTTATTAATTAAAATTTCAAGAAATCAGGGGAAGACTCTAAGCAGAGATCATAATTTGCGTTTTTGTACTGATATGTAGAATAAGCCAAGACAAACATTATAATATATAATTTTTTAATTTGGGCAGTATCTAAAAGGAATCATGGACAATATTTTTTGATCACTACAGTAATATAAAACAAATTCCAAGATTTTTAAAGATATCTTTCATTTGCTAAAGCAGCTAGCACAAACCTGCTAAAGCAGTAGAAACCCTTCTGTGTGGTATGTTAACAGAACACATATTCAGTGTGCTCAGTTTAGAAAATATTACTATCAAGGAATAATGTTAATGATGCAAAAACCCTGCATAAACCAAGCAAAGCTTTTTGCACAACTCCCTCTTAATTCCTGATCAGAATATTAAATTAAGATTGCATTAAGGAATGGAGGAAAAATGATTTTGTTAATCTTGCAGACCTCTCTTCAAAGCCCTTTTTATTCCGTATATCCTAGATTGCTTATTATTATTACTATTTAATATCATAGTTGCAATTAGTGGCCCAAAACAGAGATTGAATGCACTGGATTAAATGGTTTATATATATACAGACACATACATATAAATGCACATACACACATGCTTAGACTTTCCTGTGAGACAGTGGGTTAACAGCAATGGCAATTGTTCATCCTTAAGGACTGAGCAGCTGGGAGGGAAAGAACATTTCAGTGACAAAGAAGGATAGTTTTTCAGAGTCTAATTTTGTAACACAAAGAGACAGTTTAATAAGTTTAAGGGGGATTTTTAAAAAAATTCTAAATAATAATGTAGTTCATCTTAAGGGTGGAGAAGCACCTTTAATTTGTAATAGGATCTAAAATAAAAAGAATTAAAATAAACCTTTCACTGCTGCTGTTTATGTCAGCTGGTGTCACTTCATAGAAACATCCTACTGCACAGAACACTGTCCATCTTAATTTTTTTTTTTTGTGATTATATGGGAATCATGTTTAACAGCTTAATTAATAGACAGATAATAATGTTCTGTTGTGATTTAACCAGCCTTTTTTGTTCCAAAGAACTAAACCTATGGTTGCTGCTGGGGAAACGCACACCATCCATTTTATTGGGTTTCCTACATATCTGGCCGCAAGGAAGCCAGCTCTGTGACAGATCTGCAGCAACAAGGCTTTACAGCTCTTTAGGGCAGAAAAAAAATCAAACTGAGGTCAGGAAAAGAACAAAGCAAGATTTTTCTCTTTGAGGATGGGGAATGAAATGCCACTCTACTGGAGGAGGCCTACAAGGAGATGTTCATTTGAAAATTTAAAATATCTATATTTTTTATCGTAGTGCCAGGGTCATGAAGCAGAGGTGTGGTGTCCTGCAGGACTGTCTGGTAAGACAGTCTTGCCTTCATGGCAAGAAGGGGGTGTACAGTGAGAGCCTCCTCTCCAGAGCAGGTGGATGGAGGACAGGGTCCAGACAGTGCCCAGCTATGGGAACTATCTCACAGCAGTGCTCAGCGTAGGCCACCAATCCAAATCAGTACCAACACAATACATATTAGCTCAGGAACTAGCTATGAGCTCTGTAGCACCTTGGAAATGCAGCCACAGAGCTGTTCTTCAGTATTTTCACAGCCTGTGGACACTTCCACACAAAATTTGGTATCTGTAGTCACAAACATGGGCATGGTTTCCTCTTGTGGAAACAGTAATATTTTTTCTTGAAAGAACATGGGAATTTAAGCAGTGTATTGCAATGTATCCGAGCTGAAGGTGAACCAAGGCATTGAGGCTGAGAAGGTCCTGCTAGAAGTGCTCTCTTATTTGCAATGCTGTTGGAGGACCATCACACCTTGTTGCAGACATGGCCCCTCTTAGGCCAGCGCATGTCTCCAGTTCCTTGGAGTTCTCGATTCCTCGCATGGACAGACAAACACAGCTCTGCAGCCTGTTTCAACAGGATGAGCTGTGGCCTGATGCTGGTTCGGAGGTCAACAACCCTACAGGCTCCTGGAGAACCACCATGCTGTGTGGTATGTGACCTATCCAAATCCTAGATCTAGTAAGGAGCAAAGTGCTGAGATTTTTGTGTCCTTCACTCTCTAAGAAGTTGGGGTCAAGGGGGGAGAAACAGTTGGCAGGGCCCACATCTGCAGCAGTGCTGGTGCAAGACAGAAGCAAAAAAGACTCGTGGTACTTTCATCCTATGGCAAGGGATGAGTGGTGACACTGGAATCACAATGCATTTTTATCCTGCATTTGACAGGGCCACACATTGCACCTTACACCCTCAGCCTTCCTGTTAATCTCAAATCCTACCAAAATCAAAGTCCCAGCAACATTAGCTTTTGTTAGTCTCACTGAGATTTCAGCAGATTCTCACTAATAATTACTATAATTTGAGACACCAATTTTCCCCCTTTTTTAACCTGCTTTTCTAGGGAAAGATGGGGGTGTGAAATCCCTAATCAGGTTCTGTGTAAAAGTGTCTTTCAGACTGTCTTTCAAAATATTTTTAAAATAGAAGTTTAAGGTTTGCAATGAGAATACTCATGTTCTGGCAAATTACAAATGTCACTCAGAGAAGATAGTGGATATTAGTCCTCCCATTCAAGGGAAAAGATCATATTAATTAGAAACCTAAGAATTAACATGGGAAAGAGATCTTACATATAGATGAAACAGGAAAAATATGCACAGGTGAAACAGGAAAAATATGCATGCTCATAGACACCAAAGTAGTCAAGATACCAGCAAGTAGTGAGGTAGTAAAGATGTGGAACTGAGGCAGGACTCTCCGAAGTATTTAAATGCCTCTTTCAAAGAAATGAACAGCATTCAAGCCAATGAGTGAGTTGCCGGCATCCTATTCAAAGCCCTGTGACAAGGGAGGGACTCAAACCTACATTTCCCAAGCCCCCAGCCACTGCTCCCGTAACTGGATGAGCTTTCTTTGCTGCCTCTTTTCACAACATCACCATGACAACAGTGGCTGCTCTCTTTTTGGCTAGTGCTCAGTGTGCATATTGATGGTGATCAACAATGAGGTACTACCATGATGAGTAAATAGATTAGACCCATGTGTTACCCTATGGTCAACACACACAATGAGCAGATCTGTAGCCTTCAGATCACTGTTGTTATTCCTTCTCCTGAGTCCTGCAGTGTCCTTTCTACTGACACATAAGCTAGTATTTGACGATAGTATTATTTACATTTTTAATTACATTGTGTGTACTGGGTATTTACTCTGAGCACAAGTGGCAAGCTGTTTGGGAGCTAGTGTTTCTGCAGTGCTGCTAATTAATTGATGATAAATAAGTAAATAAAGAGCCCAGCAAAAGCAGAAGGAAAGACTATAGCCTGCTGCTTTCCTTTCCAGAAAACTCTATCCTCCCTATATTTTTTTTTCCTTTTCTTCTTTTCCCCTGTTATTATTCACCTTTTATGGAACAAGTTTGCCATTTGGCTGCCAGACCTTCCCCTGTAAGCAATGCATGGCACTGAAGACCGGTCTGACTGTTTTTTCTTTCCTTTCTTTGTTTCCTGCACTGGGATGATGGGTCCTTAGGTTAGTCTGAAATTCCTTACACATACATCCCTTGATAAGTCAGGTCTGGGATATCTTCTGTATGTGCCACCATCTGAAATTTAACTCAAAAACAACAAAGGGGAACTGTGGCAAATGCAGGAAAGGAGCTGGGATGAAAACAGAGCAAGAAGAGCTCCCCTGCCTAATTTTTATTGAGAGTGAAAGCCTATTTCACCCTCTTCTCTATAAGTAACCGTCACTTACACTGCACAGATAGGAAACAAAGTTTAATAAAGCACAACCACAAGAGCTAGGCTTTCAAATGCTACACCTACGGCTGGGGCAGGTTTCCCCAGAATGTCTCAATGAGTAAATTCTGGCCACTNTTTCATTATGTGACTAAGGCTTTCTTCAGCCTATCAGCATGTGCCTAAAGTCATGTTCATTTGCTTAGCTCTTTTGCATTTAAAAATCTGGTCAAGATGAGACAAGCTATATATTATAACATGTGTTTAAATATGACTTGGTCCAATGAGTGTTTTAAGAGGAGTCGATAGCTGTTTTGTATTCATTAACAGATGGATTAATCCATTAAAGGAAAGGCCAAATTTGGGAGCTGAACTATGTAGCAAATCTGAGCTTTCTAGAACTGTTGATGGTTTTATAACTGCTTTGCCTAGATGGGAACAATTATACAAAGGGCAGGCCCAGGCAATAGAGAACATCCCAATGCGTGCTAGTAGAGCCAGTAGCCACACTGGAGAAATAATATAACCTCTAAAAGTCTTAGACATGAAAAAGGACTACTGAAAAAGGATGCAATTTTAGAAACATACCTAAAGAAGCTGCTGTATACATATAGAGGCTAGATTTTGTGGAGAATCAAGAATAAGCTGTGCGAAGGTCACAGCATTCCATCCCCATGTTCTCACCTGCATGACACATTTGGTGTGACTTGACAAGGAAACAACTTCAGTTTCTTTCTGCTGTCTTCATGACAGTTACATCCAGTGTTCTGCAGAGCACAAAAGCCAAAGCACATGAGTTTGCCGTTCATTATGTTCCTTTTAATTCATATAGGTCAATCCATCATGGGAACCTGGGCATCACAATGTTGAGTAGTGTGGTGACCAATTTTCATGTAGCTACCCGCAAGCTGGAGTTCTAATTGCCTATCAACAGAGGCAACAAAAGCCATCATATTCAGCAAAAACTTGCCTAATTCTGCTAGAAAGAAATGGCTGAGATGAAAGTTTGTTTCTTTCCTAACCATTCCTGGGGCTTGCAAGCTTTCCTGCACTGAAGCTGCATATCCCAGAACGTTTCTGACTTAGACACCCAGAACTTTTCTTTTCAAAGCTAGGTGAAATAAATGCATCAATACTTTCTTTTCAAAAAAACTTCAAAATATAGTGTATTTATTGAAAAATTGGGGAATTTAACTGAATCTCTTCTCTCTTTGGAACTGTTTTAACCCATATTTAACACCCTGTTGATAAGTGCGCCTGGGTTGTGAAGTGCCGGGGGAAGTTCCCACAATCTTTCTGGTCAAGGCTATTTCACTCTGCGTGAACTTTCATCAATTCAGTTAAAGGAAAAGCACACTTAAACACAGATCTATAGTTTAATGACAGGAGAGACTCAAGTTCACACCGCATTGAATACTTAATAGCAGGTATTGAAATATTTAGTGGCCTCCAGGCTAGAACCCAAACTCCCCCTCCCCTCATGCCAGATGAGTGCCTTAACTAGGTTATGAAACAGCACAGTGCCATATCAAGATCTCTTTATAGCCAAGATCCACACAGCAACACATACCTTGGAGAGACAAGGAGAGGGGGAACTCCAGGAGTAGCTTGTGCACACAATCTCTGCAGCTTCCCTACTGTGCTTTGAAACACTTTTATTTTGGGCTTAAGGAATATTGAATTATTGCCTGCAAACTTGAATGGCTTCAGCCAGGAGGTCTGAGAACATCCATGCCCCTAGAACACCTCGATCAATCTATCCTGCACTTTGTTTACAATCAATCTTAATCAATTAATTACACCACAGCTCCTGGGACAACGATGTGAGGTGTGGAGTGCGATTCTCTGTATCTTGCAAGAGATGTAAACCCTCCTGAAAGGAGCAGTACTGATCCCTATAACCTCCTGATTAGGATGTCTACCTGTTAAATGAGACACGTGGAGTAGGGTCAGAAATTAATATAGGTCTTTGGCAGTGGGGTGCCCTGTAGCTGGGGAGCCCTTATACAAAATGGGACTGCAGTACCTACTCCTAATTTGGCAGCTATGCTTTGTGCTCATGTGCTTTGAAAACACATACCAGATGAAACCCTGTGAGAAAAATAAGTAGAAAAACACATAATTTTTATTTCCCCTTCTGGGTTAGGAATGACATGCAAGCCAAACTCCAGAGCCTTGACAAGAGTGAGGTACTTCTGAGCACTTGGGGCTTCTGGAGAACATTATTACTAGGTAGCAGCAGTGTCAAACGAACTGACAACTAGCTGCTGAAGTCCCTTATAAGTCTCTTGACAGAGCTGTGCCAAAATACCTGCTGAGGA
>VZTV01008923.1:0-18330 GCA_013400875.1 Anhinga rufa
GGCTAAACCACGACAATACCTTAACATCACCATACATCACAGATGACCCTAAAGATAACCCCTTCTACTTTATACCACCTGGTCAGCACTGGTGACACACAATGACAGTCTAAGAAGGGAGATCTGTTGCCAGAGGCCGTTAGGGACTTCCACACTAGGTACAAATTGGAGAACAAGGTACAAATATCTCCTTCTGCTGGTGGGATGAGGTACTCCTGGGTCATCTTTTTAATCTTGCCTCCATCATCTCTCTGCAGCTATCTTTGCTGTGTGCTGCACAGCACGGTTAAAATTGAGGTCAATACACAGAAAAGGTCCATCCTTCAAGGAAGCAGTGATGGGTTTGGTGTGCACCTGTAACCTGTAGCTCATGGTTCAGTTCTAGGCTACAGAAAGAGGGAATTTCAAATTCTTCCAGGATTGGGCAAAGACATGGAGAATAAAATCCAAGTGGGTTTGCTTGGAACAAGCAGTCTTGTAGCAGGATGCCATGTGCTCTGAGTCAAGAGACCAGGTTGGCCCTGGTGAGCCAAAAGCAAGGCAATGGTGTCCATGCACCAGCATAGTTCCTATACCTAAAATGAGCAGTGCACAGGGAAAATCCTACTGAAGAGATTCATGTCTCAGGGGCCCTGAGTTTCCTTCACACAGTGCAGAGAAATATTTTCAGCCTCTGGAGAGATACAGAAACAAAATGCATATTCTTCTAGCGCTAGGATAGTGATAGTAGAGCAATGCAAATAAATTAGAGTTGCTATTGTTAGGGCCCTACATGCACCAACAGGCTCTAGTTGTTCTGCTGAGCCTCACCTGGGCCTCCAGCCCTTAGCCTGGGGCTGCATTTAAGCTCAGACCTTTGACTCCCCTCCTTCCCTGAGCAGGGCTGTGTGCATGTTAAGCCTGACTTTGCTCCTTACTGCCTCTGACCAGCCTTGACCCTTCCTCCGCTCCTGTAGACTCTCCTGGGTTGTCTGCTGGACCTTCTTGTCTCTCCCTGCTCAGGTGGTCTCATGCCTCCATCTCAGCCTCTTCTGCAGAGCAGCCTGCTGTTGCTGTACCCAGTAGGTATCTCGTGTGGTGTTTCCTGGTCCTCCTTTAGCGCTATTTCCCAGGACAGAAAGTGTGGGGGAACATTACAGGAGCAGAGATGCTGACCTGTGGAGGTTCAGATGCCCTGTAGGGAAACACCCTTACCCCTGGGGCTCTGTTCCCTTTCCATACACAAGGTGAGCGGGCCCCCTGGCTGAGGATCTCCACAAAGCCACCATGGAAAGCAGGGATGAGCTGTAGCTGTCCCCCGAGCTCCAGCTGAGAAAGTGGCATTTCAGCTGAAATATGACAAGACTGTTAATACATTCCTGGCACTGAACTGAGTGCAGGATGACACTGCTGTGTCTTGATACTGGTGAAGGCTGGTGACCTTTTAACAGGTTCCCTTTTTAGTAGCAATCACATTGCACAGACGACTTCTTAAATGCAAAATACTACCTTTTTTTCTTTAAGGTGCAGAGAGGTATAGTACCAGGGCTCTGACAAACATCTGTTTCCCTTCAATTCTGGCTCAGATAATGGGAGCTCTTGCACAGGAAAGGAAAAAACCAGCAAGAGTCCCCATTATTTACCAATCTAGAGATGTATAAATCACAGAGCTGGTAAAGCCCTCTTCCTGTGATTTCAGTTTTATGGGTCATTACTGTAACTGGCTTGCGATGCTCTTCTTTTAACATACAAATGGCACCACTTTATTTATTGTGCGTGGGATTGACTCACCTCCCAAGGGGGCCCCGTTGAACCTAGCATTATTTGCGCTGAGCATGGAAAGAGTGGTATTATTTCTTTAGTCATATGAAACCCTTCTTTAAGGTTTAGCTTTGTTTTCTCCATCACTGAGCACCCTCACAGGCTGATAACTATTGTGGCACTGCAAATTCTAGTAGGAGATAAAAGGTTTGTAGAGGTAGGAAAGCTAAATATCACTGCCCATGTGTCTGCTTAGTTATACCGAAGGCGGTAGCACTTAGTCTGTGTTTTGCAAGGGAGCTTCAGGGTATGTTGGCATTGTAAAGAGTAACTGTTATAAAAGCAAGGTACCTGATTTCTTTTAGCTCCGGTAAAAAAATCTGAGCAAGTTCAAGTCCTGCAGCTTGAATTCTTTCTCTTTGCTTTTGCAAGTAATTGGGAACCTCTGGGTCTGCTTCTGCTGCCAGGAAATGGCTGTGTCGTGGCATTACAGGGGCGTAGCTCACCTCTGCAATAGGTCCTGGGATGTTTTCAGATGCAGTGTGAAATACAGTGCTGCTGCTCAGGGTTTGGTATGCTCCTGCAGAGATTACACCTGGATGTGCAAACTGCTAACTCATACTCAAGGGAAGGTGCTGTTACAGCTTTGTGGAGACCTTTGTTTGGGATTTTTTACATTTGGTATTCTTGGCTCTATTGGAGGAATGCACTCTACTTTCTTCCAACTACCTGAAACCACAAATATATATATGGCGTCAGATTCCTAAGTGATTGGTTACTTAACAAATCTGTGCAGATGTTCAGCATATGGATTTCTCCTCTGTATTTCTAGAAACAGATAGATTGAACAGTTTCCAAAATTCTGTACTGCAAACTTTTAGAAGTCAGATCTCCACAGGATAACTTTGTCAGTAGTGCCCTGTACAGTGGAGCCCAGCTGAAGATGGTTAAAGGTCTTCCCAGATAACTTTTTCAATGTGAAACACTGGTAGATAAGATAAATGAGAGGCTGTTACAGGAGGAGTGAGAGGGGCAGGAGGGAGGCTGCAGGAGAGGAAACAGGGATGGTTGGGTCTGCAGTTGAGTCAGTTCTGACACAACTTTTATGCCTTTTTTTTCACTCCCCTACAGGTGGAATGACAAAGGCTGCAGGTATAAATACTGATTTTTCTTCCTGTAGTAAAACTGTCACTGGACAAAACAATGTCAGGCAAAACCACTGCTGCTTTCCAGATGGGAAAGCAGCTCTGTGGTATGAGCCTTGTCCTGAGAATGAAGTACTGATGATGGGCTTTGGGGGGCTTAGGGATTTGGGGGTTTATTTGTTTGTTTTTTGGTTTGTGGGTTGGGTTTGCTCTGGAGGCAGCCATACCTTGCCCATACACAGAAGGGAATGACTGCAACGTGATGCTGACTGAAAGTAAGTGAAGCTGCAAAAGCTGGTGATCTAGCTAAGTGGACAGCAAAACAAACTGAGGGCATTGGGGGCATAAAGTTGTTAAATAATTGCAATGTTGGAATGTTGCGTAGCAACAATAAAGATCCTCTGTGTTTTTATAGTCAGAGCGTGCATTATATACAAGCCCAATCTGCCATTCCATCAGTGAAGAATTGCATCAAAAAACCTGAAGCCAGTGGGCACAATATAGCCAAACACAGTTAGTGGAATTGTTTACTTGCTGTGGTCTTCTGTGTTTGCAGTCGATGTTTTCAATTGATCCCCTTAAAAGCCTATTCTCGATAAAGGTGTTAAATTAAAACATAGTTCTCTCTAACTGATGAATCTTTTTACCCTCTTTGGCAAGGGGATGAGTTTTCCTACACATCACTCCCTGACTCAGAACAGCCACTGATTTATACATTTTGTTTCTGAAGCATGAGACTCAGGTTCACATGCCCATGCCAGCACCTTCTTCACCCCCATCTTTCATTTGGATTTCCTCCTGCCTTTTGCTGTGATCTTTGTCGAGCAGGGAATATCTTTTTTTTTTTTTTTTCTGCCAGCAAAGTACTGTCAGCTCAGCTCTGTGAGAGCCATGATTAGCAATAATGCTAATTCCTAACTGCTTAAAACAAAAACACCAGTGAAAAAGTTCCCACATGGTGCTCACCCTCCTGTACCACCAAACCCTCTGCCCCATGTTTGCCACAGCAAATATTGACTCTCTTGATTGTTATTTAACTCACATGGCTCTGCTTCAAAATGAAGCATCTTGCATCCTGCTGACTAGCTTCAGACTGCATGGGCTCAGACAAAGATGTGTTCAATGGCCTTTTCTCCATTGCAATTAGAGGGGCAAGGTCAAATAAATACACAACAGAATTGCTTTCTGCTTCTTTGCAGTGATTTTTTGGACCCTATGTACGTCAGCTGGAGATGGCTTTCATGTAACCTGGAACTACTCCAGCTTTAAAGGTACTGCACATTATTTTGTTGGACATAGTGTTCTGCCTCCTACTGTGAAAGTCAAAAAACAAAAGCTTTTTTTTTTTCCCCCTTCAAGTGTTATGCTAGCAAAAACTAACACTGGCAGCATTGGAAATGAAAGTTCAGCTTATATGGCCCAGGTAATGTCAGTTTGGTCTTTGTCAAGTGTGCATACATTGGATAAGAGCCCTGACTTAGCCCTAAATAGGCTTCCTCGGGGAGTGAGCAATGCTGTTAGGACACACCCTTCAGTTCACACTGCAGCTCTGACTGCCAACAGTGGCTGCAGGTCATACCACGATTTGAGTTATGCAGATGCCTGCCCACGAAGGGCTCTTTGGAGACCTCCCTCAACTGATTTCATGAGTCCACATGTTGATTTGGATTCACAAGCAGCTCGTATTGACTTCTAGGTTTTGGTCTGAAAGCTCAAATGTCTATAGCCTACTGCAAATCTCTTTTGTGTTGAATCAGATGAAGTTAGTGACAGACAATACAAAACCACCTAGGCTTCTTTAGTCTTTCTACTCCAAGTTGAAGGATGTTCAAATACTTCATTCCTTTTCCTGCTAGGATCCTTCTAATTTCCAGCCTTGACTTATTCTCCCCCAAGGCACCATTTCTCATTTGTTCTTATGTCATGGTTATATTTTATATCTGCAGTGAGGACAAATTGCAGATTTAAATAGCATTGATATTGCAAAGTTTTGCACTAAGTACAGATGGAACAATTTTCCTGTAATAATTACAATATAGTTACTGTTTTCATCTGATTAGCTGGAAATACACTGATTTTCCTCATCCCAAACTTCACATAAAAGTTCATTTTTATCAACTGTTTATATAAATATTACTCTATAGGGGGTTGCTGTAGTTGCTCTAGATTTAAAAAAACACAATAGCTTGTTTGTAAATATGTGTGATCATTTGTAACATGGTGTATTACTCCCTTTACAACATTCTGGAAAAGAAACAACTGAGGAGGACATAGAGATCTATAAAACTACAGGAGGGGTGAAGAGAGAGGGTGGATTGAGATTGATTGCTCACTATTTCCACCCATACAGGAATTAGGGGCCCACATATGAAGCCAGAGGAAGCCAGCTCCAGAACAAATGTTACAAGATGATTCTTCTTCCAGCTGGTAGAAGGTGGATTTGCTGGACTTGATGCCACAAACATGGTGGATGCAGAAACCTTACACAGATTCATGGGGAGATGAGTTCATGGAAATGAATCTGTGGGTGTCAAAGTGTACAGAATTTCTCTCCAATTCAGAAAGACCCTGAGCTGGAAGCAGTTTGAGGCTGGGAGGGTGGACGTGTCACACAAGTTTTCCCTGATGTTACTTTGTCCTGGGCAAATCGCACCTGCACCAGCTTACCTCGGTGAGCTTGGGCAGAAGTACGGAAGAGCTGCACGGGCAACCAGGGCTTTACAACCCTGGTCCACCACAGCCTCCTTAAAACTAACCCAGTACATTCCCACTCCAAGTGTTCAATGAGCACCTTTATTACATGAATATATCTGATCCCTCACACTATTCATATTTGTAACTTGTCTGAAATGGAAGCGATGCTCTGATTTTAAGGAACATTTTAAAACCAGAAGACTTACATTGGTGGACAGGAGAATTTTCATATGCACCAAAGCACCCCCATTGATTTCAGTAGCAGTCAGCTTGTAAAAGTACCCAATTTACCAGAGTAAATAAATAATTTCAGCAGTGTGAATCATTATAGTTTTATATATTGAAATTCCAAGTATAGCAGCTACTTTTTCTTTCTGACCACTTAAAAACATTTAAAAGTACCAGAGAACTACTGTTTGTGCTATCACAGTAAGAATAAAGGAAATAAAGTTTGCTGAACCTCTATCCTAAGGTTAACGCTTCCTAGCAGCATGTAATTGTTCCCACGTTGTTTCTGAGTAAGCTTGATTTGAAAATGTCAGGAAATCACTCTTCTTCCCAGAAAAAGTCTGTTCCAGGTATGTTGCTGTTAGGCAGAGGCTTGTGCAAACGCTGTTCCTCATATCCCACCTTTGACATCATTATGTCGCTGCTGGGTGCATTTCCTCACTGTCCGACATTCTCTTGAATTTGAGCATACAGTCCAGAAGAATTCAAGGAGAGGTGTGTTAAATTCTCAGCCAAGCATATGGAGAGATTTGGAAGTGTCTCAGGCATACCTGTTTCATTTGATGCTCAGGAAAGGAAAAAGGAAGGTAAAACAAAGGCTTGTATATTGAGGGGTTTTTGCAAATTAACTTTCTCATTGCCTTGCTGCTAAGTCTTCTCTGAAGTAGCGCAAAGGGAAGATGACTCAGGTTTTTAGTCTCTCTGACTAAAATAAAATAACCTCTCTGAAGGCACTTTTACACCAATACAGTCTTGTTGGCTTCTAGAAACTCCTCACTTGCACTAGATGGAAATGAGTGCAGTAACAGTTCTGGTTTTGTAAATATAAAAGTACAGTTTTGATACAGGTAATGTATCAAAGTACCTTCTTGTGAGTCTCTGCTGCTTCATATGCACCTTGGGAGGTCTGGTTAATGTTCCGAGGCACAGCATTAATACCATTATAAACTGCATGGTTAATGACTGTTAGTAGAAAATATGCTAGTGTTTTGTTTTATGAAGAATTGCTGGGGTGGGGCACAGGATGGAGAGAAGGAATTAACAGATACCTGCTCCTGAGTGAATCAGTGTAATTGAGGGATTGCTGTGGCTGGGGAATCTCAGGTGAGTGAGGAAACAGACTTCTCCTCTCTGCACTAGCCCGTCTCTGGCCAGATAATTTCATTTATTGGAAAATGATGAAGCCCAACTCTGGAAGCTCTTATGCAGGTTCACTTCTCATTGAAAGGATGGAGAATGGTTTCAGGAAAATCCTTTGGGAATGTAGAACTGGTATTTCCAGGGCAATATAATGGCTTGGCTTTTTGGATAGTACCCATTGCAGATTGGTAATACCATAGCAAAGAAAAGAAAAAAAAAGTGATAACATGGGGTAGCAGGTAGGAATTTTATGGATTCAGTTAAGGAGGTATTGATCTGCTCAGTAAATGCTGCAATGTCTGAGTTTCTTCCTGCAGTCAGGATATCTGGTGTCCAAAATATTATATTTTTTCCTGATATGTGCAATATATTTTATAGCTTATAGAACTGTTTGCATCTTAAGAAGTTCTTCCCTGGGCCTAGATGCAGGCCAACTTGAATATGTGCCAGAGCCACAATACGCAGTTATGCTGGCCCAGCACTTCCCATTATAGGAGCTTTTTATCCTCTTTTAAACAAACAGGTTAAGTTGAAATTTTCCATGCTGGGTACCTGTCTCAGTCTGAATCTTTTTTGAAGGTCTCAGCAAAAGTGACTGAGCTGTTTCTGTGAATAGGACTATAGAAAAGGGATTATTTTATTAAGGATGTCTTCTGTTGTTTGAGGAAAGAGAGCCCGTACACTGGAATATGGTCTTGAAGTTTGAGTGGGTTTGCTCTGCTGACGTGGTGTTGACCAGCCCTGCTCAAAGTTGGCCACGTGTTTAGCTGTCCACAGTCACAACTGTTCCACCTGCCCCGCTGCTTGCCGAGCCCGGCCAGTCCCGAGCTGGGAGAGGGGACAGCTCTGCTCCAGGCAGGGGGATTCCCCATCACAGCCTGTGCCTGTGGCACAGCCATCACGTTAAGGACCCCGACACCTTCCTGTATCGACCTCGAATCTCTGCAAAGGCAGCTGCGGAAGAGGGCAAGATGAAGGTTTTTCACAGCAGACGCCCAGAAAGATGCACTGGGAAGCGGTGAGGGGACACCTCAGGGCAAAACTCCACAGTGGTAGAAACTTTCATGTGTCGGAAATGGACAGTGGAAGCAAGAGATTAATTTTTAGTATTTCTGTTGGGCTGAATCCAGGAAGCCAGATGATGCTCCTTCTGATAGGCAAATGTGTTTTAACTGGCTTCAGCAAACCCATATGTACAGCCAAGGAGTTATGTTTCCCTGAAGTGAATTCTCCTGATGTGAGTTTCCAGTCTGAAAAAGTGGTTTAGCTACAGGACCTTCTTAGTGAGCACATCTGCTCTACAAATTTGTGCAGCATGACATCTGCCATGTAGTTTAACAGAACCTGCAGAACTCTGGAAGATAAAAAATAGGTTGGGTTCACTTCTGGCTTGCATGTTGTCAAAAGAATGAACTCAGGACAAGTTGTGGCTTGAAGCTACCTGGAAGACCAACACTTTTATCATTGTTCAACTGGCTAGTTCTGCTGAGCAGCATAGAGTGGGGAGGAGGACTGCCAGCAGAGTTGAGCCAGGATCCGAGCCTTAGGGACACTGTGGGAAGAAGATCCTTTTGAGTATAGGAGCAGTCTGCTTCGATCTTACCCAATGGTTCATGTGCTGTCACCAGTATTTTTGTAAGAAACTTTTTAAAGAAAAAAACCCAACAAATCTCAATTAAGAAACCTCCTTATACTGCTGTCACAGCCACTGCCAGCATTCAAATTGTGTGCCCAAAGACTAACTTCTTGCTGACTTCTTGCTTCCAACTGCAGTCCTCCTCCTTTCAGTATCATACGGGTTGCTAGAATGCTTTCTTTCAATATCCTTCATTATTTTGTTTCTTGTGGCAGCAGTTGCTGATCTGCCAAGGCCAGAGCATCACTAGCATGTAGCAAGGACTGTGTCCAGCAGCAAGGTCCTCAGCTTCTGCAGGCCACCAACATCCCAGCCTCACAAGAGTGCTAGAATGTGGTGTCATCTCCTAATTATTTGTGGTTTTGCTCTTTCCATTCCACAGTTATCTTCTGCTTCCATGGTTAGTCACCTTCTGCTCACTCCTAAACCTCATTTTTTCGCAGTTGCCCTCAACTGTCTTTCTTCATGGTTTGCAGTCCCGCAGCCTGTCTGCAGCACACACCTGAAGCTGAAGTGGTAAGTAGGTGGTTGTACAATGTTCTGCACGTTCCATAAAGTGCAGGTATTACCCCTACCTGTTTGGCCACCTTGTGACCATTCTCTGCTGTCCCAGGCCACCTACCTACCTACCTCAGCAGCATCTCTAACATCTGTGCCAGCTCTTCCTTTGCTGGACCACAGCAAATCCCCTACATGTGATGCAGTATCTTGGCTCTCCAGCTCATCAGTATCTCTGGGCTGTTCCCGATGTTCCTCTTGCTCTCTAACCTGTTCTCCAGCACAATTGTTGGAACCAGACACAAGAGGAGGAAGATGAAAGGTGCCACCAGGAGAGCTTCAGGGGGAAACTTGGGGAAGAGCTGGTGGGAGTGAGGTGAGAAGTAGGCTTAGTTGTCTGCGCAGAGCTCTCGGAGGGTTCCTTGTAGAGCTGTTTCTTCTGCCATCTTTCTCCAGTTGTGCACACACCAACATGCAAGTGCTCCCGTGTCATTGTTTACTACTTAGCCAGTGACAGGGAAAGTATTTCTCTCCTCCTAGGCTACAACTGCCGACAGTTAGCCTTCAGTAACATAATGACCAGCCAGTGTGAAACTGTTAAAATTACCTCATAAATAACTCTTAATGCACAGAGAACTAGGAGTTGCTGCTGCTCATAGATAAATTACTCACTGCCATTATGGAGCATTAAACCATGGCTAATATGGAGGTCTCCATAGGGGTTTCATTAAACACCAGAGGTTTCCTATAGATTTAACCATCGGGGAGCTACACAGCTCTTGCTGCTTGTCAGCTCTACCGTGTTAGAGGTAATGCACTTCTGCACAGGAGTACCAGGGATGCTAATGGCCAGGAAAATGCCTCTTAATGGAAAAAAAAAAATCCCAACATTGTTAACATTCAGTAGCAGAATGCTGTTTGTAGCAAGATTTTTTATCTCTGTACAGTTTGAAGTTTCTTTTTGCACGAAGACGTGAAGCAAGTGTAATTGGTCCTCTTCCAATCAGGAACAGGGAAAGAGCAACACTTCAGACTTGTGTGCCCTGCCAGTGGCAGGGACTTCCCAGTCTCTGCAGTTATCTTGGCTGGGAAAGATGTGCTGCGGCATGTTCATTTGTTGCCTGTGACAGATCAGAGCTACTGCAGGCATGTCTACCTGTGTTATCGTCACACCCCCATGCTGCCTGGTAGATGCACCTTCTGACAAGACACATCCTCATCTACACCTACACTGCTATGTGACTCCACTGACACAAGGCTTCGGTCACCCAGACTCCTTCCACCCAACCATAGTTACTGAATGACGTTAGAAGACCAGCCAAGCTCCCTGTGATCAAGGGAGACAGCGACTGAGCCCATGCATGGTCTATGAGCCCATGGTCTCCCTTTGGAGACTCTCCATCAGTTGTGGACTGAATTGCAGTGGTGGTCCTGTGCACAACTTCGCTGTGCACTGGAAGTGTGTTGAGCACCCTCAGTTCCTCAGACCGAAGCGGGGCCATGCATCTTCCAGCATACGAGTGGTGCACGTGCATTCATGCTTGCAAGTCACGCACACTCTCTTACAGCAAAGGCCAGAAGAACAGATGGTGCCTACCAGATGAGATTTGGGAAGGTTTAATATGACCACCATGGAAGTATTTATAGCTCCATCTTGTAAGAAACTTTTGGTAAGTAATTACCACCAGCAGAGTACTAACAATATTTCCACGGTGTGTCTTTCAATTTTTTTTGCCATCTTTTTTATTGTTACTGTAATATACTCTATTTTAATGTTAATATCTTTAAATCACAATTTATTTCTTAATACATTCAATGTTCGTGTTCTGTCAAAGGTATGTCCTTTTTGACTCTCTAGTAAAATTGTACTTATTCTCAAAGCTGTTGTAGCTGTCACTCATGTGTAATTAATGTGACTACACCATTGGTGACTCCACTGACACTAATTAGAGGTGTGAATTGGAATTTACACCCAGCGATGTTCCCCATTGGGTCTCCTTTCCTACCTTTCCAGCCCACTGTTTCAGCTAAACAGTGGGTGGACAACTGCAAAGTAACCACATAAATGTGGAGTCATTGTGGCTCAGTGAACGCTGCATCCGTGGGAAAACTATAGTTTTTCTTCTGTGCAGTTGGTACCTGATGAAAGTTGCACTGGTGTGATGGGCTGACCTAATGTGTACTGGTTAGAAAACTCAATGCAAAAAGAGGAGAGCTGCTGTGGTTTCCAATGCATCCCTGAAGGCGTTCAGCCATACCTGGCTTTCTGTGTTTGTATAGGAAGTCTGCCAAATAAGAGAACCTGACTCTTGCACCTTTCTGTGCAAGGACAAGGTGTGGTTATGGTTGGGAGTACTAGTGCTACCTAGATTAGTGCAACCCCTGTTACTATCTCCTTTAAAGACCTTAGAACCCAGGCCACTGGGGGCATGAGGGGATTTGCACTGTTTAAGCTCTATATAGACCAAGCGAGTGGTCTTCTGACAGTTATTCAGGGCTTCTGTGCTATGGCTCTAGCCACTGCTTGTCTCAAATGAGCCCACATGGCAGGATGGGTGTGCTCAGTGATGCATGCTTGTCCTTGTCTGCTGGCTGTCCTGAAGAGGATCTGGCTGCAACGTGCCCCTGCTCCCTTCTGGAAGGCAGAAAGGGAGGTGAACCAGAGTGGGAAGGAATAAAAATTGGATTAAGACAAGGATGGGCAGTGCTTATAAATTTTGTGGTTTAAGCACAGCTTGAGTCTCCCTCTAGAATAACCACCTTGTTTCACTGGTTATCTAGAGGAATATGGCTTCTGGCATTAGGAGACTAAATTAGGTGACGTGATTACTCCTTTAAACCAAAATCAGATACTAATCCTTCAGGCACCCTGATCTTTCTGGCTTCTCTTTCATTCCATCCTCAAAGTACAAATTAAAAAGGTGAACTCTTATTACTTAAATAGTTTTCAAAACTCTGATTATTTTTCTGATGCCCATTTCTCCCTCAGCAGGATAGAAATGATGCTCACTGAGTTTGGAGCAAACTCAACCCTTTACCAGGAAAAAAAATCTGAGACCTGAAAGGAGAAGATAGAGGGGAAAATAATTAACTGTGCAACTGAATGATCAAGAATTTTAATCCTTACCTGCAGCTGGGCTGTGTTTTGCTGATATGGAGAGGAGAATGTGATTCAGTGTAGCCAGTCCACAGCATCCCACAGCATCCTGCTGAGTCCTGCCTGAGATCTTGTCCTCTGGTTCCATTCCCCTGTGCTGGCATGGGCAAGATTTGGCCTGGTGCTACGGCTTCTAGGTAATTTTTTTCCTACTGTGGCACACTCATGTATGAAACAGGTAAGGAAAATGTGTAGAAATATTGCAAGTCTTCAGAAATGTTTTATTCTGGTATCTGCATAACCCCGGGTCTGCCTGGTGAGGTTATTGCAATGAATAACTGATGAAACAGCATTCAGTGGCCAATTATTTTAAAGTGCTCCCAATCTTGTTTGGTTGTGATAAAGAGGATAAATAGAGAAATGCACATATTCACGTCTGCACGAAAGCCAAAATCACATGTGGCAGAGATAGTCAGAAACAATAAAGTCCAAGATTGAAAAATGAAAGAGAAGAATAAAGCCTTGTGGTTTAATATGAAGGAAAATATATGACAGAATCTTTCATCTCTGACCATGTTTGCTGCAAAGTAATAAGATACGTTGGCTCTGAATGGAGAAGATAAGAGACTGGGATAAAAAAAAGCCTCTGTACAACAATCATGGGAGCTAAATTATTGCCTTGTTTTTATTACTACAGGCACAGAAATATAGTGGAAAGATATAGCTGCAGGGAAAAACTCCAACAGCCGACAGGATGGGCTGCAAATACTTGGGTATACTTCTAAAAGGGTGAATGCTTGAGATATTTTCCTCTTGTAAAACTATCAGACTAATGCTGCCTGTGGATAGATTGAATGCCTTGAAACAAGGGCTGTAGCTTACAGTTTTGAGTGAAAATGTGGGGAAATTGGGATCTCCTAAAGCAAACCAGTAGCACCAGTCAGTTTGTGCCAAAACCAAAGACTGAAGGGTGCTCGCCTCCTCTGCCACCACAGCGCCCCAGTGCCCCAGCCCCAGCCCCTCCCACTCAATTCAATTTCAGAGACCTGTGCAGGGTTTAGAGGTTTCTTTGTCCCCATTTCAGAGCTAGGGGAAAAAGCCAGAATGGCATTTTGAAGTGCAAGAGGGTACTGCTGCGTTCCCAACTTTGCATGCAGTTTCATAAACAAGTAGGCTGATTTTCCAACATGCTGAGCAGCTTCTGAAGCCAAATGGAAATTCATGTGGAGACACAGCTGGGTCACTAATGTGAAAAGGGCTTGGGATGAAAGGCACTGCTTGAAAGTTTCTGTTGTGTGGTTGCTTTGACTCCATAGCCTTCCAGGCAGCCCCTGAAGCTTAAGCAAGTCTAAAGATGGAGGTATTGGACACCACCACTTTGCTTCTTGGATCTCATACATCGCACATCTGAACTCTTAAAGAAGTGAGTATTCCTCCTATTATAATTTGTCCTCCTAGCTGTCTTTCGCTTCTAGAACATAAGTTTCTATTTGCCTGTGTTTCTTATTTGGCTGCTGGGAGAAGAGGCAGGGACACACAGGTGCTGTGCCTCTCTCCTGGCCACCCTCTGCGCTGCTCTTTGCTCACTGTGTCTAAGGAGACATCAAGCAGAAATGCCAGGTCCAGCTCTCAAAGCACCAGGGAGTTTCAGACTTGCAGCCAAACATTTTGGCTTTGAACCTTTTTTGGTAACAGGTCAGACCAGTCTTTGGCCAAAATTTCCATGCTTAGTCCAGCCCAGTCTGGGGGATGTCTGGATCCTAAGGCAGTGTCCATCTATGCTGTTAATTCATTCCTGATGGGGTCCTGCTGCCCACTGTCCTCACGCCGTTCCCCAACACACGCCATCTTGCAAGGTCCTTCTGCACTCAGCGCTAAGCGGTACCTGGAGATACTGTTTTCTATTTATCACAACACAGCTAAATCTCCCTGGGTAGGGGCACTTTGCAGCCCAAAGCAGCTATGTTTTGTGATGCAGACTATACTGCCTTCCCATGGTGAAATACGATGCCATATTTTAGTATATTTTATATATATACACACACACACACACTCTAGTGCGTGTGTGTGTGTATATCTCTAAGACTACAATGCCTTATGTCGCAGTGACAGCAGTCTCCCAGGTTCTTTACTACAGGAGGTTTCCTTGTTTATCAGGGGAAAATATGACAAATTTTGTCACAGAATCATAGGGGTTGGAAGGGACCTCAAGAGATCATCTTGTCCAAAAGTAGAGAGTTTTTCTAAAGAGCAAATCTCCCTAAAGCCTGTTTCCACTAGTACCTTTAATGATTGTCCTCTCCAGCTCCCCCAACTGGGATTGCTCACTAGCTTGTAAGCACTTAAAATTTGGACCATATTAAAATAACAATAATATGCGGATTAAAAGAGCATTTCCACTGTAGCTTGAGGAAAAAGCTTTCAAAGGACCTACTGAGAAAACACAGTTTCTGAACTTGAATGCAGTTATACTTACTGGAAATTATTCGCACAAGACCTAGGTATAGTTTTGTGATAGGAAAGGTAGGTGAGACACTAGGAGAAGACATCAGTAGACTTCAGTCTACATCAGTCAGTAGGCAACTGCCCATGCCGGCCCATGACCTGACCGCAGGCTTTGGTTAACCTTTCTCCACATTGAATCTACTGGTCTGGGAAGGGACTTGGAGAAAGAGGAGGCATCTGTGACATGCACAAGTGGTGGAAAAGTAAGGCCTGTTCGTGGCATAGCAGCACCTTTGCTCCACATGTCCAGACCCATTTGCTCAGTGCTTCCCAGCGTGTGCCTGGGGGAAGCTGAAACTGGGGGGAGGCAAAGGCGCGGAGACCACAGTCCTGAAGGCTTGGAGCTCAAACCTCCAGCCTCCATTGCCAGAGCTGAGATGAAAGGGGAAGGATAGTGTGGATTTCTTTGGGTTAGATGTTGAGTTAGCTTTAGACATGAAAAAAAGTAAGAACACATCAAAATTATTTCATGGTGGCAAGAAATGGTAATGCAGAATTGCCACCATCCTGTAGAGGAGTGGGATCTGCAAGTCAACAAACACAGGAACGTACCCTCCCAGTGCCTGGATGGAGGTGACTTTGGCCGGGCAGGGCTGAATCATGGTGGCATGCCCATCTCCAGTGCAGCTATACCCCCAGCTAGGAGCAACACCAGCCTCCCAGGCAGGGCCCTTCCTATATTTTTAAAAGCAAGACATGTCACACCACATGATCCGCTGCTTCCTCCCAGAATGAATTAATCCCAGCGTCCCAAGACGTGGCCATGGCATTTACAGGAGTGACTTCTCCATAGTTCATTGCTCTCCTTTTTGCTAATAGTTTCTCCAGTTTGGACTTGTTTCCATGAATTACAGTGACTTTTCTGGAGCAGGTCTGCTATCTTTCAGAGGCCACCATGGATAAGCATGAAATGTTATGCTTGAATGCTAAAAATATGGGAAACTTCAAAAAACCCGGTGTTTCTGAAGACCCAGATATCCTCATTTACTGAGAGTATCACAAGTTCAGGCATCTCAGTTCCAAAGCACCAGAGCTGAACGCATTTTTTCATGTGAAGCGATTGTTTCTATGACATCAAAATATTTAATTCTAATTTACATTTTTTAAACCTTTTATTTCAAAAGTTGGTTCCTTTGAAATGCTAGTGCAAGAAAAATCCTAGGCGTTTCATTGTAGATCACTTCAATCTTATCAGATTGCTTCTTTTGTAAAACAAAGTTTGTGAGGTTGACAAGCATGTTTAAATTTAAATAGATTCTTTTGGTTTGAGATTTCTTTAGTGAAAAAAAATCCCATGGATTCTATTTAAGACCTGCTGCTATGTGCCTTAAAAAAAAAAAATCCAACTAAAAGTGTCATGAACCAGAATGTGTTTTATTCACCCCGACATAAATTGCAAGAATAAAAATGCCTGTGAGAAATGGTGAACTGGAGAGAATTTTTCAAGCACTTTGGTGTGCCAAGAAAGCTGTATATTCATCAGTTATTCCTGCTACAGCTCAAGATTTTCTGAAGTAGATATTTAAAGAGTTCTCAGTAAAATCCAGAACCAAAAGAAATTGTACTTTTTAATTCTGAATATGAGGTGAAGACCAGGGTCCCTGAAAGTTTAACAGAAATTTCTGATCTGTTTATGCCTTAGGAAGTGTATCTTATTCAGCCCAGCCCTTGCGATTTTTGCATTGAAGGCGTCAAAAAGGACTTTAGAGTCCCTTAAAATAGTATTGGATGTTATTATGCTTAGAGAGCCAAGAAACGAACAAACAAACAACAGACGAAGGGGGTAGAACCAGTGCTGGAAATTTTACACCTGGCACTCAAAAGTCAGAAGTAGAGGGCATAAGTTTAAGGCAGTGCTGCGTGGTGCACCGTCAGGTGATAATGCAGATCTTGGTCTTCAGTCCGTAATTATCAAATGTGCGAGGATTTGCTTGCTCGCAAGCTTGGATCTGGAGCATCAGTGATATAGGCTCACACACAACCATAAATCAGATTCTTCTTCCTTCAGAGACTTGGCACTAACTGCCTTGGCATTACACAATATATTCTAAATATGTGGAAATACATGTATATCTTACATATACTTAAATGTGTATTTTTGAATAGCATAAAAACCTGATAGTTTTGTAAAATTTTAAATATATCTTCATTAAACTGTTTTGCAGGTGAGTTTTGTGAAGTTTGGGAAACATCTTGGTTACACAGAGGAAAATTGGATAACATAACGTAACCGGGTTGGAGATTTCATAGTGTCTCCTTTCTCACCTGTAAGTAAAACTAAATACCTGGAGTCTCATTCCTTCATATAACCCTTTTAACTTCAAAGAAGACTTTTTATTATTATGAAGACCTCTGTAAATGGATTTCATTAGGGAAGCGGGAAAGTGTGGCTGTTTGGGTTTTTGATTGCAGGGGAAATTGTGGAGGGAAGGAGAAACAGAGAGGTGGAGGAGGGACCACCAGATGCATTGCTGGATGAAGTCCCGGCCGGTCTGCAGTAAATCTCAATGCCAGCTCTGGTTGTGACGAGCTGGGTTTTGCTACTGTGGATCTGAGCTCATTTGTTTTCATATCTAAACAGGTTTCTAAATGAGCCTCACCTGGGCTACAACTACTCCCAGAGGAGGGGTGAACATCAATGGTAAATGGAGATTATTTTTATCCAAATTATGGAGTCCTGATATACCTCAGTTTTCACTTTCTCAGCACATTTTATTCAATTTTATTAGGTCATTTAGCAAATAATTTTAATTTTCTGCTTAGATCTGAATTCCTGAAAGTAATGTACTGTTGTACAGTTAATGAGTCTGCTAATAAGCTCCAAGAAAATGTGATTTGCAAATCATTCCAGGACATAACTGTCACTCAGACCCTATGCCAATTAACATAACCATTAGCAACTATCCCTAAGAGGTCCTTGAAATTTAAATGAGATTTCCTAAGATCCCTTTTACTAGGGAGGTTGAAGATTCTGCCTCATATGGAAAATGCAGCCTGGTAAAAAGCAATAATTCATTAAAGACAAAGTATATCTTTAGATGTAAATGCCCACCTGGGCTCTGCGCAGCAGCAATCTCTCTGTAACGCGCTCGGTGTTTGTTTGCACTTGCAGCAATGCTAAGAGGTGCCATGGCTGCCTACCTACTTGAGCAGCAAAGAGCTGCTGCCAAGACACTGATACAACAATGAAATTGGTAGCTTTTTATTGCAAATATGAAAAACTTGTTAGCATGGAGAGCGGGGGGGATTGTTTAGGGAGCAATATTTTAACCACAAGGTCTTACTAAATCTTCGTGGATTTAGAGACTTGGTGGACTTGGTTTTCTTGAAAAAAAGTCTACATAAAGGCTGTGTGGGGTTGTGGCCAACGCTGCAGTACTCTCGGGTGCAGCAGGGACCAGAGCTCCTCTGGGTGCAGGCAGATTTTAGCTGGATGCATTTCCCACTGGAAATCTGTCCCGATACTTCACTCCATGGGCCCCCCACTCAAGAGAAAGCACTTTCATCAACACTTGGCTTTTTTGATCTTTCCCTCTCCTGGCTCTTAGTTCTTTGGGCTCCCAGGACCAATTCTGTCACATGTGTTAGGAAGAAACAGCTCTTCAAGGCTTTGTTTAGGATAACAGCCTCACGGCGATCTTGCCATA
>VZTV01008939.1:0-10243 GCA_013400875.1 Anhinga rufa
GCTGCAATACAGCATTGCAGCGCAGTAATGTGGATTACCCTTTATCAGCCGGTCTGCTCATTCATCCTTTTGAACCACCAGTGTGTTTCAAATTGCACTTCCTTTACCATTAAATGGGACTTGAAATAGCTGTGGTCCATAGCCCTTCTGCTATGGTCATGCCACGATGCTGAAACCTCCCCTGTTTGCCTGGGGAGTCTGAGGAAAGCAAGTCATAAAACACCGGAGGAGCACACACCTCTGTTGCAACCGAGTGACCCCTTTTGGCAAGGGGAGGCTTGCTGATTTAAATGGGGCTGTAAGGCACTGATAACTTTTAAGTGATGGTGGCATTACTAGCCCTAGACCCCGGACCCTATTTTTGCCATTGAGGCAAAAGCCTGTGAGACCACTGCCTCCAAGTGTCTGTGCACAAGTGAGCAGCTGCCCTGCAAAGAAATCTGCAGAGACTAAGAAGAAATATGCTCTTTTGAGATGTCCTGGGGGAGGTCAAATTTATGTCAAGGGGTCACACTTTTTTCCTTCCAGGGCAGCTGGAGTTTTCCAGGGCAACCCCCAAGAGGTCTTGGAAATGAAAGCACTGAAAGCTTGTGCAGATCTCTCCTAATCGATGGTGAAAGCTTCTATTTTCAACACGGAGATCAAATGCCAAGTCTGTGGAAGCTCAGGACTCTGGCTGGGGAGAGAAGCACACCAGAGCACAGCCAGGATCTTCCCACTACCACCCCCTGCCTCCATTTTTTCATAAAAACCATTTAATACTCCTCATTACTTGGGCTTTCTTTTACATGTACTCATACAATACTTAGTACATTTTATTTCATTCCCAGTTTTGAATAAATACAAAGTAAATGCACTTCTTTACTATTTGAACCCAACTAAAGTTTGCCTGTTTCACCCACTAGCTCTATGACTGAAAAAGAAACTGAGCTTGTATTAATCAAATTACCGGAAAAAAAAAAAAGAAGAATCTAATAAAATTATCTTCCAGAGTTTTCACAGTAAAAAAAGTTCAGATAAACAAATTTCACTCTGGAGGAGATTTTAACTAGCAAAAGTAATCTTTGTCTCTGTAAGACTCGTGCATTTGTCCCATCCAGATGTTGAGTTTGATCCTGAGCACTATTCTAACACTTCGCATTATTTGGTCAATGAAAAGTGGATGGAAAGCTGACTTGGATTGCACTAAAGACATTCCTCTTGCAGAAGATATGCAAATAACTATACGTTTTCCGCTCTTTGACACTACTTGATAAGTTTTGAGCAGAGATACTGAGGATGCTGCACCCTGGAAATGCAGCACAGACTCATGTCTTTATTGCTCTTGCAAGTTAAAACAACAAAACCCCAATTCTCACAGCAGCTCGAGTATTAAGGGAAGAATACGTATACAGCAAACCATCCTCTGATCCCACTTTCCATGCTGACCCTAACCATACACAGCAAGGCTTGACTGTGTTGTGTCACTGGACTGTACTGGCTCACAAAAAGGATCCCCATACTGTCCACTTGGAAAACTTCCATGGACCTTAAAGGGTGTTCAGGGAAGGGATGGAGAACCAGTGTAAAACAAGTATTGAAAACTATTGCTCAGTGTTCTTTTTGTATGTTTAATGTTACTTGCTACAACTGCTGTAGTCATTACAAATTATCTCTAATACAGTATAACCAGATGTACATTTAGCTCTGTTGCTCCTCCCCATGTGTGAGATACCATGGCTCTTAGTTTAGAGCATGCTTGGGTCTTCAGGGGGGCCTCTAGAGAATCTCCACTGTTTAGTTTCTTGCTGAAAAAACAACAAAAAGTAGACTAAAACATCACCTTCCATGGAAATACTTTGAGTTATATACGAGCACTGCTTTTGTTTTGCAGAGTGACTCTGGAGACATATGTTTTTAGAAGAAATAAGAACCCATGCGAAAGTTGCGGAGGTCTGTATCACTGACAGAAGAAACTGTGCAGATACCATTGTGTATAACTTTTGCTCCAAGCTGCCTGCATGCCACTTTATTTGGGCAAAATATTGCACTATTTCTAAAACTGGGGCTTGTTTTCAACTTGGCCAGTTTACTGCCATACTAACAAAAATGTCGGTATCGAGGTTTTAAGATAAGTCTGGGGCAAGGCTGGGGGTTTGCAAAAAGAAGACATGAAGAGAACAGGAAAGTAAAACTGTGCCTTCTGAATAACAAAATGTCTTAGTAAAATTACAAATAATCCAAAGTCAAGAAAAAATTTGAAGCATAACTCTGAAGAAGGAAAAGAAAATAATTATTTTGTTTATAATATTGGGCAATTTTTTATTACCAGTCAATAGTGGGTTGCATCCAAGCTCAAAAGGGTTTTTAATCATGTGACCAGACAGTTAACCAACAAGAATTTTTAGGATTTTTTTAAAAATTCTAGATTTAAAGCAAAAAAGAAAAAAAAAAGTCCAGATGTCTTTTATTTCTTCAGCATAAGATGGAAAAAACAAAGCACAACCAAGCAGTTACTCACACTAAGAGTTACATTTGCCACGTGATAGAGTTACAACCTGATCCTCAAGTGATCCCATATGAATGTAGCTGACAGGGCACAAACATAAACATGCAAAACAAGTCAGAGTACTGGCCAGCTGTCAACAACTTATGAAAAGACTGTTTCTCTTCTAACTCAGCAATGGTCCATCACACTGTGACTGTACTTGGTTCGAGGCCGGATTCTTGTTGGAAGCACAAAAGAAAATAACCTCCATCTGGTTGGCATTCGCCTTTGGTGTGCGAGCCCAGGGCCACCGCATCGCGGTTTCGTTGCCAATGGTTTTGCGGAAAGTTTTGAGTTTTGTACAACGAGGGGAGATGCTCACCCCTGGCTCCCGCAGGAGGAGCACCACTGGCACTCAGTACTGCTTCTGGGGATCATCTCTTCTGGGCTGACGACTAAAATTAGTATTTAGGTGAGGAGTTAGCTCTAAATCCTGCAGAGAGTCATTAGCAGCTAGAGAGACTGTTAACTCCAAGGTCATGTTAAAATAACCTTTGAACACTGGTTGTATAGGGCCTGTTTCATTGCTTTACGACTACATGAATCAACCCCATTCAAAATGTCACTGAATTAACTAAAAAAAATAGATAATTTGCAGGTTACTCAAAACACCCCAAATCTTGGCTGATCATGGAAGAAGGCAATTACTGAAGTATATCTTTACAAAATTAGAGCTTCCAAAAAAGATCACTTGGTAATAAACCAAATGGAAATGTGTTTCTGCTTCCATTGATCCACCCTGGACGCTAACACTGCCCTTTCACACTGACAGCCTTATTTCACTCCATACAGTGTCCAATTCCCAGGCGCTAGTATCATCAAACACTGGCCGTGAATTATTTATTTGATTAAAAGGCTGATATCACTTGACAGATAAACACTTTTGCAGGGCACTCAGGCAAAAGACATTACTGCCTGGCTTTTTCACATGGCATCATAACTTATGAATAACCTTTGTAATGTTTGGCCACATAATCCTGCACCTCAGGTACTGCTGCCAGTGGTACAGCTCAGCAGGTTGTTCTTTCAAGCTTTGGTTCTTGCACTTGTCACTTGCTGAGATACTGTAAATCTATTTGAAACCACGTGCCCATATTAAACATGGTAAAATTGCCTTCTCTCTGATCTAGCAGTATTTGTGTAGGAGTAAATATTCTCCCCAGTCCTACTTAATCTGCATCTGACCTTTGCAGTTGTACAAGAAAAAAATTAAATTCTGGATACACTTCAGTTTGAACTTGTTTCTTACAGCAAGTACCCACTCTATGTTAGATATGTATCATATACACGACATCGACTCTCTGATATCTCTGTAAAGAATATATGCCCTGTAAAGGGGAAAGAAACTGGTTATCCCAGCAAGTGTTTTGAGGATACCAACAGTAGGATATGACATGTAATAAACATTTTTGTTTAATGTTATACACACACACAAACACTTTGTATATGCTTATATACATATACATGTATCTATATATTACTATAGACAAGGAAACAGCAGAGTAAGTCCAGCAACAGGCTACACAGATGACTAAAGGACAGGGGCTGAAAGAGCACAGACTTCAAACATTATATGCACAACAAGCATGTCTGTACCACAACATCTCAGGTGGTGTACCTATGCTAGCGTATCACATTGGCAGAGACCCCTAACAGAGACCAATCTAGAATAACTGTGGTTTTTCCCCTTGCTGGGGTGACTCCACTGCTTCCACAAATACTGTCAGCTTGTATTCTTCATGTGCTGATTCACAGACCTGGGGTGGGTAGAGTCGCAGAGAAAGATGTACATGGGCTCCTGCAGAGGCTTGAAAAAGAAAATGAGAAGGATTTAGCTCACCAGAGGAAGCTACCTGAAAAATTTTAGAAGCCTGGAAATGGAGAGGACTTCCTGAGCCTACACCATGGGGTATAATTCCTTACGCTTTCAAGTTAGCATACTTTTACCAGCAAATCTATGTTGTTTGGAACAGATTCTTCCTTATCACAGATAACTTCCTTTCTCAAAAACATAAAAATTTAACCGACAATGGCAGCTATCAAAACAGTATATATTTTTCTCTGCTGATGATTAAAGTAACAAAGTATATGACTGTAAAGTTTTGGAGTCCAGGTCCCAGGACTCAATTAACCACTTAAAATGATTACTCAGTAACAAAAGCAGCCAAACTCTGCAAATGAACTTGAGGACAACTCACACAACTGGTCAACTGTGGTGATTTTAACAGAAATGTTAACAGAAGAGGCATACAGTTGCCCCCCTGCCCCAAAGAGTCATCAAAGATTAAGTAATAAAAAGATTGCAAATACGATTTGTAGAATTCTACATAATTTTTGGAAAATTTAAGACTCATACTTTAAGTAATAAAGCTACTGATCTTTACAGCCAGGAAAAAGAGTTATCAAAAGTGAGGTACAAATCCAAACTTTTCACTATTCTATTCAGTATTTAATGTGGCATGAGAACTGAAGACATTAATGAAAAGAGATGAACAGTTAAAATTGAGACAGCTCTCTGTGTACTGAAAGTGTATGTGATTTATCTGAAGCATCTCGTGCAGCTTTGGGTTCATGTGAATTTTCCATATTGTCAGTAACTGCAGCAAGAGCTTGCATTTTTTATAGCAACTTCCACTGACAACCTCAAATGCCTGAAGACACAATTTTAAGTGATCTTTACCTGCAAATGGCAGTCTACCCACTTCAGACCCTCAGCATGCCTTACTTAAAACAGAGGCATGCTGAAGTCTAGAGGAGATCTGGAAACAGGGAACCCAGATCTCAGCTGTCAGCCCTGTGACAGCAACAGAAGACTATATTCTCCTTCAGATAATTTATGAAATGCCTTGGTTTTATTCTTTGCAGTAGCAGGCACTTGTATAGCTGCTGGTCTATTATGAGTTAACCCGTAGCTGCATCTGAAAGACATAAAAATAAAATAAAGCAGGAAAAAAAAAAAAAGTATCGCTCGCTCTCAGGCTGCTCCCGCACCCCCGCAGCTGCCCCCGCCGCACCTGGTGCTGAGGGCCCCTCCGAAGCAGGGAGCGCAGCACCACATGCAATAACCCTCCTCTGTGTGACATCTAGCGTCGGCTTGCCCGAAGGACAAGCCCGTGCGAGCCCTCGCTTGCAGCCCTGCCGCTCCGCAGAAGGGGTGCCGGAGCCCCCCAGCCGCCCCAGCAGCAGCCAGCTCCGCTCCCCCAGCTCTGGCTTCCACCCCATGTGCGAAGACAACCTCTACACCCTTGCTTCGGCAAGTCTTTGCTCACCTGGCTGGTTTTTTATTTGGGTGGGCTACCCTCGGGCAGCAGAAGTCCCTTCGATGGGGCTAACCAGGGCACGGACGGCACCGTGCAGCCACCCGCCAGCCAGAGCCCACGGGATCCGCTGGGGCTGCAGCAATACACCTCTGTTTTCAAAACAGAGAAAACCTACGGCTTCTCAGACCTTCTCTAACACCTAACCCAAAACTCACCATTTTGGCCTAAGCTGTAAGAAATTCAACCCCTTGCCTGAACCTGTCCTCCATGAAGGGCAGAGGGGGCCAGGGGCTGGGGCCCAGGAGGCGATGGCACTGCTCTCTCCCATCACTGTTATTTCTGGGTCACCCTCTTGGTGCTGGAGGGAACTGTCCTGCCACACACTGTAAAGGAAAGAAGAGGAAAGAGCCTGGAGCTGACACAGGTCATCCAAGTTGCCCCAAACACTTACTCATGACAAAAAAGGTGGTGGTGGGGGGGGAAAGTGCGTCATTACGATACAATTATTTGATAACAGGTATGAAATTGCTTTACCCATTCTAGCAAGACTATTACCAGTACTGGACCCAAAATAAATTAACCAAGTTTATTTCATCTGAAGTATGAATAAAATAGTGTTTCACAGGCATTCTCTGGATAGTACACAGTATCAGTTCATAACCAAAAGCAGTTAAGGAAATAAACTTCACTGAGTGAGTTTTAGTGCTCTAATTTCCATGCAAATTGCAAGGAATGCTGGAGTTGTATTTTAGATCCTTAACTGGATACAAATGTAATGGCCACTGCTATACAGAGTTATTGACATTTATAATTTCAGTCCTTGTCAGTGGGCAGGCCACATAAATATAAGCACAGAGAAAAGATTTTCAGAGGCTCCTAAAAGAACTATAAGAAAAAAAATATGTGCAGAAAGCAAACAGTACTTGTGTCCCTCAACCCTCTTGATACTACTGTAAACCTACCCTCGGCTTTTCACCTTCCTTGATATCCCACCTTTATCAATTATTATTGGGGAAAAAGCAAAATCTGCAAGAGTCTTTCTTGTTGACTGGCTGATAGGAAAAAGGAATATGCTTTTAATCGTGTGGTTTCTAGTTTCCATTTGAAACAGTATTTCTGGCTTAAGATTAAATTTGCTATTTCAGCCAAGGTCATCTAGGGATATAATGAAAGGCAAAGGTTACAGGATTTTTCATTCCTTTAACTGATACAGTTTAGAAAAAGTCATTTTTGTAGAGAATGGGAAAAAGAAACCCTTTCAATACTCTGTTCCAAGAGGAAGGCTGAGAAAGAGCTCCTGAGATTGCAGTGCTTTCTTTCTTCCCCCTAGTGCAGACAACATTTAGGTCAAACTGGAGAGGTCTGACTTGAATCTGCATATTGCTAAATTTCTGCAGTCCACTGATACTCAGAAAGCTATCATGTACTCCACCACGGCTACAGATCACTGAAGAAAGCTGTCGTAAAATTCAAGGATATTCCTGCTCTATGTAAGAATATTCCTGGAGAAAGCACATGGCACATTTTCATTGTAAGAAAGCAGAAAAGACCACCAATTCATAAGCCACATGAGGTCACTTTTTCTTATGAACTGGAAACATCAACAGATGGAGTACTTGAGACTGATTTGGCCTGGCACTGCCAGAAACCAAATCAGATTTTAAGACACCTCATATAGCAAAGGAGAGTAACTAATCACAAAGCTAATAAAAATAACACTGCCCACACTCAGCTACTAAGAGGAAATAAAACTGCCAATGAAATAGCAGAGAATCAAATGCCCAAGAAACCAATTTAGAAAGTCTTGGTTTATAAAGCACTGGTATTTTAACTCAAAACCCCCATCACAGTCAATTGTCGAGGCCATCAGTTTAGACTCTTGAGGGCAGAAGGACAGAAGCTTTAGTGCCAACAGCTTATAAGCTCCTTCAGCCAAAGACAATTAAGTCCAAAGCAGTTATGGAAGACATACCTGGCAGGAAAGCAGACATCCTAGGTAAGAACTTCAAATGTTTCTCCCCACTGTGGTGAAAGGAGAAGGTTACATCCCAATCAGCAACAGTTGTGGCCCTAAACCCCATCCAGTCTAGGGTCGTATACCATAATCACCTCCCAAGGTCAGTCCCTAGAAACTAATCAGGATGCTACCAGCAGTACTTTGGAGCTGACATAAATAATATGTTCTCACCTGATCAGTGGAAAAAAAAAACAAATAATCCCTACCAGAAGAGCAAACAGGCATTGTGCGGAGTTTTTGCCACATTACCTAATCATGGTATCTGAAAGGTGAGTTCAGAAAACTACACGTGTTGGGAGCCAAAAAATTAGTTGTGGTCAATGTCATTGACTTTCCTCTGTCCTAGACATTACTATTTACATATTTTAGCAAAAAGGCAGCTATTTTTAGTTTAGTTGGTATTTACCTTTGTTATTTACATATGATTAAAAAAAGATAATATAATAACCACAAAGTCAGTGACACTAATCCTTAGGTAGGATCTGTTCGGTTACAAAGACTATCATACATATTACCTAAAAAAGGTACATCTCTGATTCACATCAGGTAGCTTGACAAGCAAATGAGCAGCAGCTTGCCACAAGCTTCTCAGAGCTTTATTTATTTTTATTTATTTACCTCAGCACACATGAAGAAAGCATATTCTGAATGCAGCCAATTTATTTATCTGCTCACGCAGGGGGGTTGGACAAGATGATCTCTCGAGGTCCCTTCCAAACCCTACCGTTCTGTGAGTCTGTGATAATGAAGCCCTCTCCTTCCTAAGTTTCTCTATAAATATGCACATATATATTTTAAGGGATAATTTTGTCACAAGTCAGTCAGCCAAGCTCCCTCCGACAAAGCACGCCAGTGGTTTATCCTTTGGACTTGAGCATGCTCTACTTTGCAGTGCTACTAAACCCTTTGCTATTCTCGCCAGGTTTTTCATCCATTGCCCCAGAAGCTGCAAGCCCTGCACCCAAGATTTCTCTCTCTCATATAGCCACCTGCATTTCTTACATAAAATAACAAGGATTTTCAGAAATGCATAGCTCACCTGAGCTTTGCTCCCAGCTAAAACACCCAGGAGCTTCAAGGGCAACAGGTCAGTGCTCCGATAAATCCCTCTCAGTTGACACATTACAGGAACTTGTTTCTCCTCCTTTTCCCCTAGCTCACTTGCAGAAATCCTTAAGCACAGCTGCCTTTTTATGCCTGCAGCTGAAAGGCTTTGTGTGTACTCTCTGCATACTTAAGTTTGAACAAATGGTCCTTAAGCAGACCTCGTGCTACTTCAGTAAAATGCACAAGCAAGGAAGAAAAATAACCTGATATTTCAGGATTGTTGTTTTACGAGGACAGACTGATAGCTGAGAGCTTTATTTGCTGCATAACAATTGTTGCTGTTAGTCTCCTCAGTGAAGAGGACGCAAACATTGCACACTCCTATTTCAAGGTTAAATTTGAAAATTGCTCTTAATATGGTACCAAATGCCAGATTTCTCTTGAAGTGGTCAACACACCAAGGAGGAAAAAACCCAAGCAGCATTTTCACTGAAAACACAAGTTTTTACACTCCCGTTAGTTTTTTCTACATTTATAAAGGATACGTGTTGCCACCATGAACACTCAAATGGTGGAGGGAAATAATATATATTTTTCCCTTTCAGTTTCAGGCAACTTCAACAGGGGTCATAATGAAAAATATATTAATAAGGACTGGAATTTCCCAAATCAGTTCACCATAACATTATCAATAAAATGTACATAGTAGTTATCAGTGCAAATCTTTATGCCTCAAAGGGGACTTTTGAATGTGTCAGTGCCTGTCTATAACCTGAGAAGCTCTTTTTTTTGAGTTTCCCATGCAGACATCAGGTCAACTCTTATACCACAGGCCCTGCAATATTCAAGGTTTTTCCTGAAGACCCCAATCATGCAACTATGCAGACTTCTTTAAAAAGTGAGAATGTTCAGCCTAGTAGTTTCCAAGCAAAACCTAAAAAAAATAAAAATAAAAATCAATAGCATTCCAGTATTTCCAAAGTTAGAGATTCACTTTCTTAAGAAATCTTACAGTACCTGAAGACCTAGGGACTTTTTTGAGTGTTTGGTATTAGCAAGACTTTCCTTTGCTAAAAAGACTAAGTTTGAAGTAGAAAAATATAAAGCTGTCTTACCTCACAACTTTGTACTGGTAGACAGAGAAACATCGGCACCATTATCATTATTTGTATTAAAATGGGAGAAAAGAGTCTGGCATAAAAGATGATGAAGGGACTGAACTTCAACACTTTGCATTTCAAGTAGAAGCTAAGAGGTAGATGCATGCACTGTAACTCTAAAAATCTCAGTATGAAAGTAAGAAGACATACACTCCTATTGCTCAGCCTGATACATGATACCAACAACCACAACTCAAAACAGCTGTGCTCTTGTGGGTATTACCAAAAAAAA
>VZTV01008939.1:10266-32978 GCA_013400875.1 Anhinga rufa
AGATTTCACTGGACTTGCAAGGGGAGCTTTTGCCTTTTTCTTAAGGCTGAGTTTCCTGCAGACATAACATGTGGGCAGTGTGTAACCTGCTGGCGCGGTGGGGTGTGTGGTGGTAGAGACCGATCTTAAAGTGCTGTGCAGGAGGTCAGGTCATGCAAGGTCAGACAGCTTCAGGAATCGAGTCACTTGCATCTGATTAGGGTAAGAGCATGAAAAGTGTTTCAGAAAACACGACAAGTTTAAAGCACAAAGCTGAGAAAATCGTCCTAATTGCAGTGTCCAATGAAACATCAGCAACGCGTGACGCAATGCTGAGGCCCGGGAGAAGAATATTGTCATATCAGGTAGAATATTGAAGTCTACACTGGCGTTTTGGCTACAAGGGTGGTTTAGGAGACCCAAGCATTGTGGATCCAGACAGGATTTGCAGACATAGAGGAGATGCAGGATCTCTCTTTCCCAAAGCCCTCCGTAAGGTGGGGTCCAGGAGCTGGGGAGGTTCCTTGTGTTACAGATCAAAGGGTGGATTAGCAACATGGGAGGAGAATAGCGGAAAGACTGACCCATCAGCAACCAGGGGAGGAAGGGTTTTCAAGATGCACCCAGCACCAGTGGTGGCTGAAGGACAAGGATGGCTACAAGGAGCCTCCAAAGCCACTTCAAAACTGAAGTAAGCCACGTCCCAAAGTGAATGGATAGAGACCCGTGAGGACAAAAGGGAGATCACTGTGGTCAGCTTATAATACACCAAACTATAGCCAAGTGCAAGTAGCAGACAGTGGCCTGCAGAGTCAGAGGGTGGATCGTCCACCCACGCAAACAGAGATGCCAGCATCCCACAGCCACCCTGGAGGGACTTTGGGAAGGCAGGCATTTATTGACAATAGTGCAAAATTTTACATGCTATTTGAGACAGGACCCAGCATAGCTTCCACTTCCACTTTCAGGGGTGGGCTTGTAGCTCCCACAAAATACAAGCCCTAAAAACTGAAACTGGAAAACTGGACTGTGGTCATGGTAAACAGCTTCCTCATCATATGTTTTCTGTCTGAATGTTTGATATTGCAGATAGTCATATTTTACAGCTCTCCTCTTTAACCCAGCCATTTTTAACTTGCTCCTGAACACACAATGAAGCAAAACATGAACATTTAATCGTTTGTGTATTTAGTTGTCTTTGGCTTTATATCGGTAAACATTGCCTCTGGGCATAATGTTAATCATATTGCACACTAAGGTACTTATTAGATTAATAAGTATTGGAGCAAAGCCTCGAATCCCAGGTGTATTGAACCATTTAGTATTGAAAATTAGTCTGCACAAGCCCAAATCTACTTGAAGAATGAGTATGAGGAGATGCTAAAAACTTGTAAGACCAATCTCTTCATGCTTATGTATTTCTTCTTGATCCTTGGATGCAGGTATTTCCATGCAGCATCATGAAGCAGGATGCTGCTATAGAAAGTATGTCTTGCTGGCGTTGCTCATACACTGTAGATATGAGTAGCAATTAGTACACTTATTTTTTAAGCTATCATATTTTTTCCTTCCTGACTCTAGTCCATGTCAGAACATGTTTTATAAATAGGATGATGATATAAAACTGACATCGTAGCTACCCAGAGCAATCCTTAGGAAGCTGAACAGCAATATTAATTCTCACTGATCAAAAATGTATGCTGTAGATTTGCAAGACATCTTAAGATTTGACCCCTCCTTGATTAGTTACCAGTAAAAAAAAAGGCTCTGAGCCACTAGGGAATCCACCATCAACAAGAACGATTTTTAAGACAATGAATTCTCCCTAACGTTATCAAGTATCTCCTCAGTTCAGGCCATTTTTCTCCTTCTGAGATTTTGGGAAAAAACAGCAGATTCTTTTTCCCTGACTTTTCAAGTTTTTTCCCCCCATTTTTGAACTTCAAGTAAGCAATTTTACTTTTAAATAAAGTAAATAAAGTTCTTTCACCTCTAACTCCCTGACTGACTGTCTCAGAAGTTAGGCAGCTATGTGTCTGCTGCAGGAAAGGTAGCAAAGAGAGAGATACAGTCCCTTAAAATGCAAAGATTTCCATTCTGCTATTGTCATCTTGCTGGCTATTTCATCCAGAGATGTTTTGCCCTGGGGCATAACTATATGGGTTTAATTTCTGTGCATGTGTGAAGTTGAAGAAGTCATAAACTTTAATAAAATCCACGTAGTCCAATACTTCTTGGAGCTTATCTCATTCTTGGATGTGGAGAGGCTGATCTTGGAAGGAGACTTACTAACATCCACCAAAACCTGTCCCCAGACAATGATTTTTTTAATAATATTTCTCTAGTCTCTTCTTCTTCCTTTTTCCAGTCATGCAATAGATATACATATTTTTAATGTTTGTACTAAAATTGATGCTTTCCCCCATTTTTAAGGGAAAGCTGAAAGAAAGGCCTCCTGCGCTTGCATTTCCATGTCCCATGTTAGCTTGCACAGCCAGTCCTTACTTAATTGACATGGTGAGGGCAAACCTTTTGTCCCCATAACCCCCTGACTGCAAGTGAGGGGTCCCAGATGGCATTTTCAGCAGTGGTTACAGCTATCCCTGCTCATTTCAGGGTGAGAGATCCCAAGCAAACACAGCTTCTCACTTCAGGCATGGGTGGTTTTGGAGCACAGTGGTAGTCACAGAAGGGCGCAAGCTGCCTCTCTGCCTGGCAGAGGCAACTCACTACTGCCACCGCCCATGAAGGGTAATAAGCCTCGTGCCACCTTTAGCTGCCCTCACCACAAAATGTCAATACGGGGTTGGGTGGTAGGGAGAAAAAAAAAAAAAAACAAACCACAAAACAAAAGAGACGTAGAGGTTTGCATTAGACCTTGGTTATGTTGTGCTCCAAGGCTAATAAGCACAGGAATAGCTTCCAAAGGTGACCCCAAAACTTTCACTAACTAAAAGTACCCACCCAGCAAGCTGTGCGGGTAGGTCAGACTCAAACTGTATTTGCCATAAAACAGCTAAGAGTCGTTATGAAACTGGGTATTTCGGATCCAATGTCAAGTGGGTGTCAGTCCTTTGATTTAGGAAGATCCCTTTTCCCAACTCAGCTCTACAGTTAAATCCCAATTTATTCATAAACATTCTGGTACAAGTTTCAAATGGGTTTATTTAACTCCGCAGAACCAGATTGCAATAAATCACAGCAAAGGATTCATCCCCTGTCCTGCTTTCTCTGATGCTTCCAGCAATGATTTGTTTATCTATCCTTCAGCACATCCCTGTGCCTTTATGTTATCCTTGAACTTCACATCACAGATGATTTAGAGTATCCAAGAACAAATACTGGACAGCTCTGCTAATGATCTGGTACTTGTAACAGTACCTTCACACTTCTTCCTGAGAATCTCCGCTGAGTTCTCCTGCACTCAGCTTGCACAGAAACACACAAATGGTCAGGTGAATGCATGAAATACTGGGAGATAGGTGCCTAATTTTTTAGTTAACCATTACCTACACCTTATGTTAAAAAAAATAGTCATAGCACAACTTCCATCTGAAGAGTCTGTGGTTGGAGTAAGACAATATAACTGATGAAAGGTGAACTTGATTTCTCCAGTTGGAGAATGTAACATCCAGTTTACTCTTGATTGAATCTGTTCTTAAAACATGAGATAACTATTTTGCACAAAGATTCATACTCTAAGAAAGTGCAATTAAGGCTACTAAATATTTGCCCTTCCTTCTTACTCCAGGAGAGGTGTTTCTTATTAAAATACACAATATATAATTTCAAAAAAATCTGTCAGCATTTTTTAATTTATGAAAGCTGGAGAACATTAATTTATGAAACATACGTCTCAGGTGAGATGGAGGGATAGCTGTTGATGTATGTTGAAAAATGGGGGGTTTTTCAAATGCTTGACCATGGAGGATCAGTGTGGGAGATCTAAATACACAGAGGTCTCACAAATTTCTATTATAAAAAGTCAGCAGATAGGACCAGTTAAATGCTAGGACTACTGGTTACATAAATAGTGATTTAGCAGAGATGAGAAAGGAAAAAAGTTTTGTATTGCACAGAATTTACTTGTTTGCCTTTTGTGCTCTTTGCTCACCATCTGTGGAGCACAGGCTGAAAATTTACAGCCAGCAAGGGATATTTACGTGATGTGAGATCAGCTAGAGGCATTTGTACTCTAACTATCACACAGAATACATGTGTGACAAGATTCAAAGAGGTCTCTCTGCCTTGAGGAGGTCACAGAAGACATCAGGAGGCAGTCCTGGACTTCCAGGTAGACAGCACCGGACTCTTGTAAGAAGGTACAATAAACAAGGGAAAATAAAACAATGCGTTGACTTTGGTAGATTGTTATTATAGAGGTTGAGAGAATTATTTTGAATGTGCAATATTATTTATTTGCACAGGAAGAGCAAGACCTGTGAACTTCACAGAAGTAAAGTGCATCTTAGCAGCAGCAGAAGATGGTTGGAGGAGGTACAGCCCTGAGGGAAATTGGCTACACCCAGCTATGAAGGCAGCAGAGTACCTGACTTTGCTACATATAGCGAAAATAGTTTTGATCTGCACCCACTTTTGAAAAGGCACAATGATTTAAGAGAAAGGAGGCTTGTTCCCCAAGAAATTAACTGAAACTGTCCTTGTAGCCCGATCATTTGTGAACCATGCATACCACCATTTGATGCAAATTTAACAGTGGTTACAACTGCATTACCTTGGTCATTTTAGAATTGGGTTAGCTTAGTAGGAATGTCCCAGCTCCTTCATAGAGCCAAAGCCACCAGCCACATCAATCAGGGAAGGTTAGAGGTCTGATGCCTGCCAGCGCAAGCTCTCATGGGCTCCCCAGCCATTCCTCCATGGGATGGGGCTCATCCAGGCTGGGGGTTTGTTCCTGCACTGGCTTGGTGACATCAGCCTCAGTTATCCTGCTTTCTCCCTCTTATGACTCCCCTGCTATCCCATGCTGGCACTGCCTTCCTGCTGCTCCAGGGGCTTGGAGCACATCTCCGCTATTCAACAGCTGCAAATGCAGCAGCCACAGAGCCATCCCCAGCAGCCTAGAGCAGTCCCCATGGCCTTTTTAAGGTCAAAGCTGTGCTTGGAGGCAGCTGGCACAGGAAAGAGAGAAAGGGTTGTATTTCTGTAATTTTATTAATCTCTCCTTTGGCAAATATATTTTTCCTCTAAGGTTAGCCCCGATGCTGTTAATAATGCCATGGACTCACTATATTGAGTCAATCAGAATACACATATCTGGTTTTTTACCCCTGAAAAATGAAGTTTTACTATATACAACTATAAAACTACATCCTAAAAGGTAAAGGTAAACTCACTTTTCTGTGTAATTACATGTCAGCTAGGCTCCAGTATACTGTAAAGCTCAAAATACTTTTGTACACTAAACTCCAAGCTTTTCCTTAACTTTCACATTTGGAATCTCTTCAGGAAGAATCTTCCACTCAAGAGTGGCTGTAAATGATGCTGGATGTCCCAAGCTCTTCTCACATCTTTAGAGGTCATTTCACTTCACCAGTACGTTAATGTCACTTCAGGCAACTTGAAAAATCTTTGGGTCCGGATTGCCTTTCATTTTAAACTCAAATGTTTGGCTTTACAAGTACAAACAGCTGTTCCTAACAATTTTCAAGGACTGAAGAGTGACTGAAAGTGTAGCCTACTTGTGCAAACAAAGGCTTAAAGGTCTGTCTTGAATAAAGTCCTGAAGGATTGAAGAAGCTTTTTAAAAAAACACCTGCAACCATAGAGTGCAAACAAAATCTACTACCAAAGAGCACACACATTTAGGCCAGTTTACAAAAAACTACAATAGCATATGTTTTATATTATATGTAGCTATTATATTGATGTGCACTTACTGCGGATATCACTGTCTGGTTTGTATAAATTCATTGGTATAAATTCAAATTCCTCCCTAATACAAAGTTAACAAGGATTGATTTTCCATTTTCGGATCAATACCCATGTATTTTTCCTCACATTATTCTTCCTGCATTTTTACCTCTGACATCACAACTCCCTCTCATAACAATATTATTTTCTGATGATTAGTGTCCTTCTTACTCTGCCTTTGAAAATATCAGTCTGAAAAGCATGCCCACAGGAGGGAGTCAGGCTGCTAGCATGGGAAGGACACAGGAGAGAAGGGATCAAAATATCACTTTTTCCAATCATGTGTTTTTCCTTAAAGCATCTTCCACCGGTCTCTGCCAGTGATGGGACAGTGCAAGCAGACAGACCTTCGCTCCGACACAGTGGAGATCCTTTTATGGAGATACCTAACGGAGATGGTTTCTGCAAGAGTCAGCGGGGTGTAATAGATTTGGTACCGTGATCAATGACTCTGTGCTGGGTTTAGGATTCACTTTATAATCTGAAAACATGAGAAAACCAGCATGACCTGTTCAGGTACTGAGAGGAAAACGCCTTTATTTTCACCAGAAGCAGAGGGGAATAGCTGACCTTTCAGCCCTGTGCCATCAGCCAGTTTCAAGCTGCAAATACCAGCCTGGCCACAGTGTAGTTTGAAATACACCGAAGTCCATGAGTTTTGTTAACAGAGCACACGTTCCCTTTTGGGATACACAGGGCATTAGCTCCAGCCTGGCACTTGCACCTCTCATCTGCCTCATGCTGAATGTAATGCAGGTACAGCATAATCTCTGCAGCCACGGGAAGATGTGGGCTGCCTCCTCTCGCTAAGAGGTCTACGTGAAAAGTGTACTGGGAGCGGTCCCCGGCCCTCTTACCCTGCCATAGACTGCCCTCCGTCAGGACTTGAGCATACCTCGAAACTGCCATGGTTTAAGATGAGCAAGCTGCAGTAGAAGAACAGGTATGGCTTTCATGATCAAAGGGATACTTCATTCAGCAATCAAATAGCACTGTCAGCAACACCTGCTGCTTTCTTCCCCTTTTCTAAGTTTATTTAAAAAAAAGATATTGATAATGATGTGGTACATGGGTGAGCCCAAGGTTTGTTTTAACCCTGAAGAGAGCAGCCTGGGATCCTACTGCCTTTGGAATAAAAACTTTCATCACCTGCTTAGAAAAGTCACTTTTTGTTTTGTTTTGTTTTAAAAAAAAAAAAAAGAAAAACAAACCAAAAAACCCCAAAACCAAAACTGTGAAGGAACAAGGCCCTTCACGGCTACACGATGCAACTTCTAGAGCTTAAAACCAGAAGCCAGGTAATTGCTCCTTAAGACTGCTGCACCTGTGCCGGACCACCACCAGCGTTCGCCTTCCTTTTAGCTTCTCCTTTCTCCCAACCATCTCAGAAGCAAGCTGCTGGACCATTTCCAGCTTGAATTCATTTCTCCTTGCTGTTGGCAGCTGGAAATCTGGAGGCATTTTGGTAGTATCATGAATCCATTCCCACTCTTGCAGTAAGTTCCTCACTAATACACCTCAAGGTCCCATTTCTCTTCTTTTTATCTGCATTTACACAGTGACTTAGCCTCTATAGCAATAACAGCTGATGGCTTCCCCACGTGAAAATATTTATTTGTCAAGAAAACCAAAATTTGCTATCAAATTGCACTTTACAGGCTCTTAAGTTTCCTTCCAGGTCTACTGCCGGAGTGTTGAAATGATACACCTTTTCCTAGATGATATTTCTGTCCTTACAATGACTTCTTGGCTTCACCATGCTAACCACTTTGTGTGGCCTGTAAGCTTTTGTCTGTGTTTCTTCCAAAGATCATTTGTATCCCTTTCATCATTTGTTAGGAAAAACAGTGCACTCGTAGAGCCCTACGCACATTACTGCTTACAATTAATAATACAAGTTGTATGTTTGCTCTGAAAAAGAATGCATCTGCCCTTGTGCATTAATGCAGTTGCACTGAACCCAGGGTTTTTTCCAGTCATTTTGGTATGCAACACCTTAAGCGTTTCCTGGTGAAAGAGCAATTTTCTGCCTGGAGAGCTGAAGCCTACAGACAGCTTGTCATCTTCTACAGAACAGCATGTTGCAAGCCTTTTAACTAAGCAAAGAACATGACTACCCTTTCCCCTGCCATCTGGACGCAGCCCCGGTTCACACCAAGAGCGATGCATACTCCTCTGCCTACAAATGCCACTGAAGTTCAGAGATCTGCCTAGGAGCCCTGGGAGGCATCTTTGCAGCCGCTGCTCCTTCAGCAGCCCTACTCATGCTGAGGAGGAACCATCTGGGGGTTTTTTGAGATGCAAGAGCAGGTTTTTTTTTGAGACTACTTAGCAGATAAAACCACAGCTCTTCCAAATGCAAAAAGTCAGCATTTATAATGTGAACAAAGAAAAAAACAAACCCCAAACTTACTAGAGGTGCAGAGCCTCACTGAGGTTTTGGTTACATCCACAAGTCCTGGTCTCAGCAGGATCCAGATTTTCAGGAGTTACATGATAGCGTTTACATTGGTAGCTGCTGCTCCTCCTCCTCCTCTTGCTTCACTTCCTCCCCAATCACCCCAAGCTGCTGTGCTGCTGAGCTCTTTACAGCTCGGACTTGCACCACTGCTGCAGTTTCAGCCTCCCATCACCAAGGGAATGCCTCTGCTTATGTGTGCTGGCTTCTGCATACACTCAGGGCCAAGATGCTGCCTCCAGAAATTAAGAATTTTGCTTAAAAAGGTATTGCATATATAGACCTTAACCATACCCACAGGCTGAACCTCAATGTTCCTCCAGCCACTGCCCTGGCAAAGCAATTTCTGACCGCAAAGCCCTCCTTGCAGGCTATCCTCCCCACTGGCAGCTCCACGCCAGCCCGCTTGTATCTTGCTGCACCTGTTGCGCTTCCAGGGGCCTGTCTTTTCCCCCACATGCTCTGTGCATCCCCAGTCTCTGATGAGTCACTACTTGCAGCGACACCCCAGGCAGCAGATCCCATAGAAACCAATGTCGCTCAGGGAGATCTGCCATCAGGGAGCTGCCTCTTCCTCCCCAGCTCCAAAAAGCTGAGCATCTTTAAGGGTCTAGCTGGAATATAGAAATGTGTCCACTAACCAGCACCTTCTCTTGCTATTTGAGAAGCTCTACCGAAATAGGTGGCTTGGCTTATTTCTATCCTGTGTGGTGTCAGCCTCTGCAGGAGGTGAACCCCGTGCTCTGACGTTCATGCCGGGAAGTCAAATACTGTCGATAACTGAAGGGACAGGAAGATGTTCAGGATAATAATAGCCTCTCTGCAGGGACTTTGATGGGTGCACAAAATGCAACTGCTCTCATGGCATTTTGAGCTCTGTGCACAAACCTGCAGCCTGAGGCTTGGTTGAACCAGATACTCCATGTGCTGCTGGCAACCCAAGTCGTGCAGTGCACATTCAAACTCCTTTAAGGTGATGATTTTAATCATCAATGCCCCATCTCCTCCTAACCTTTCCACCTCGTAGTGTACAGCTGTTTCTCTATCCTTTTAAATGGCAGACTGTGTTAAGAGACAAAATGTTTAATAGTTATGCGACCGGGGAAGATTACTACAGAAACACTACCCTAATATTTGTTTTGCCTGTATTTGTGAAGCACAGTTTAAAGCGGACCCTTCTATTGCTGCAGCAGATATGGGTAACTTTGAAAAATAACTTAAAAATAATTCTGGTTTAACTTAAAGGCCAGAAAGCAGAGCACCCACTCAGAAAACCTGTATTTAAATCTCTAGTTTTGTCTTCTGTTCCTCTATTTCAGTCCCAACACGCTTCCATATACTGGGGCTCAGAGATGCTCCACATAGAGGAATCACAGCACTCGTTGTGGTATCGCCCTGGACTCACAGCAGGCCTGACTTTGTGATATGAGTGGGGTTATTTTGCAGGGGGTTGGTATTGCAACATTTGGGGTTTAGATCAGTATTAGAAAAGGTCTCCAGAGCTGAATAAAGTTCCATTCTCTGTCTAAATAAACAAGCATGGGTAACAGGCTTTTTTTGTTGTTTTTTTTTTGTTGGTTTTTTTTTTTTAATAAGGAATGTTGTCAGTCCTATTTTATTATGCATAATAGAAGGAGGTGAAAAAATCAATATAAGCACTGTATCTAACCTATTTAAAACTACAATCACAATGTTATCTGAATGCCTTACAACATTGTTTAAATCCAACAATTAGACAAGAAAACAACAAATCTATGCAGGGTTTTTTATACATATGGTGAGAAAGTTTGCAAAGTGTTAAAATATATTTTCTGTTCTGTATGTTTCTGGTACAAGGAAGTGATGTGTAGAATACTGTATATTTATGAACAGAGCCTTGACTTATACAAGCAATAATCGACTTCAAAACATACAATGTATATCTTAAAATATCCCCTAGAGCTGCTCATATAAAGTCAAATCCAGCACCTACTAAAGTTCAGCCAGCTGACTCTCTTTGACTCCAGTGGGCACTTGACTAAGCCCATGGTAATTGTGAAGTACCTGACAGTCTAATTGTATTCATATGAAAAAAATCACATTGCATAGATTTAAACAGGAAGACATGCAATAACAGACAAGTCACAGTATAGCAAAACCTTGTTTCTTTGGTGAAACAGAAGCAGATATAAAAGTTACAAAGATTTTAGACTTTCATTCACAAAAAAAACAGACATTCACATTATACACTATACAAGATAATAATATAAATAGAAAAAAGTATTATGTGCATTGTTTGGGGGCTAGGGGTGGGGAATGAACCGGCCAACACAGTGACACGCTGCCACGTTGAACGCACAAAGATTGGGTACACTCGATGGAGCAGTCACTGCAACGTTTTAAAGAGATGTTATCCGGAGCTGTAATGACCGTTCCCAGTGAGCTATGGCAAGGTCACTCCATGGGCAGCTCTGCCTAGAGCAGACTCATACATGTTGGCTGGGCTTCAATTCTTTTCCTTTCCCTTTCAACTTTTTGCATCATATCCCCACACTAACACAAAGGTGTAAACCTCCCACCTGTGTTTGTATTTGTAATGTTATTTTAAAAGGTATATCATAGGGAACTTACTGTTCTTTATTTTCACTTTTTATTTTTCCTTGTTTTTTTTTGTCCTGTGCCCGAAGGTGTGCAAGGCACTTTGCAGAAATAACAGTCCTTTCTGTGTGGAGAGGTCATTTCAAAAGTTACCTTCTACGCTTACTGTACACATCCAGGTCAGTCATCGAGCTGACCAGGGTAAGAAATCATAATAGAAAACTCCTACGTACACACTGCACCAACTACAACCTATAATCTCTTTGTGCACACACTTCTTTCTAGAAAGCCAAGATTCTGATTCTTCTGTAAGTCACACAGTTCTCACCCATCTAACCGCAAACAGATGATCCTGTTCAGCGGGAATTTTGTTCTCCAGGGAAATAGCAGTTGAACTGAAAGATGGTTCCAAAAGCGGAGCTCAGGGGCTAATACTGCACTGGTGAGCTCTTTTAATCTTCTTTGCATGGGTAAAATAACATCCAATAAATTAAATCAGTATGGCTTACTTCATTTATTTATGTACGCTTCACAGCTGCAGCATTCATACACAAACATTCATTACTTTATAAAAAGATTAAAAAATGGTTATATATACAAAATTATTTACTTTTTCGATTTTTGTTTGTTTTTACAAAAAAAATCCCCCAAACACCAGGTCTATCTCCATTTTAGAATGCAGAGACCTGTAATATAGACCTTGTGGTTAATGTCATGAAAGTAATTTTTTTCTTTTTTAAATTTTTTTTTTTTACTTTTCAAAAAAGTGGCCCTGGTTGATAAAGTTAATGTATTAGCACTTGGATTTTTACAGGCCCTCCTTGTCATACACAACTCCTCCATGCAGTCCTTTCTCATGAATGGTGAAGCTGGAATGGAGAGCAGAAAAAAAATTCCACATTGCAGTCCCTAGTTCATGCTTCATGCCACTTTTATGTGCTCTGTCTAAACTTTGTATCGCATGGACACAAACTGTACCTTGGATGGGAATTGGCACAGTTCCCATTAAAAAAAAAAAAAAGTCATGTAACTTTTGTGTTTATCTTCACCTGATAATAGTAAATTTCAGTCAGTGAAGTGATTTCAACCATTTCCAGCCTAGGTAAACAACATAAAAACAATGTCATAAATGACTGAAGACCTCTGAGGCCGTTCTAACCATAAATATGCCTGAAAATTAGTGTGACTTTTCATTTTATATACAGGATTTTAAAAACAACACACAATTAAACAACATTAAAATCATCTTATTTACATTTTCATTGGTGCTAAAATCGAGCTGTTTAAATATTGCAGAAGGCTGGTATATATCATAAAATGGTCCACACTGATGGCATATAGAAAACTAATAATCTTTATAGGCTGGAAATGGTTTCCTTTTATCCCCATAAGCACTTCTCCTTTTATTTTTTATTAAATTTTCTGATAAACACCATATTTTTTCAAAATTCATTGTGAATACCGCAGTCCATAGTTTCAAAACAATTTGATAATACTCCTATAAGTGATAGAAAAGGCACAGAAAGTTATGACTTTGGCTGAAATGGTGGAAATCCCCATTCACCATTTAGCTCTCAGCGCCTTGAGTCCTGCCATGTCCTGATCCAGCGATGATAGTGTTTTGATGAATTTAACGATGTTCCCTTTCCTGATGAAGAATGTTTATAGAAGTATTTCTTAGAGTAAGTCCTTTGGTATGTGGACGCTGCAATGAGAAGGAGGAAAAAAGGGAAATTAATTTAAAATTATTTAACTATGATTGGGCTGGCTACACTTCACATTACAGTTCCATTTATTCTTGATTAATTAGAGGGTTACAAATGATTAAGTGGTACTGTGACCATGTTACAGACAGGAGAAGCATCTCTTACACACAGTTAGACCACAGTGGCAAAAAGAATTGTTAGTGTTATTAGGAGTCTTGTAAGGGGCTTTGTAAGAGCATTGTTTACTTTAAAAGAATCTTAGCAGCTTCTGCAAAAACAGAAGGGGAACACTTTCATTAGTTTTGGAGGCCTGATGTTTTTCCTACAGATAGAGTGAGCAGTATTGCTGTCATAATCTGTCATACCAGATTCTCTCTTCTCTTAAAATATATGTTCATTACTTATTAATCTTAAATTAGTCTATTGTTTCCGTTCCAACACTGGTTTGCTTTCAAAGAACTCACGATTCATGCAAGTAATTTTAGGCATATCCCATCTTCCATTCCCTTGACACCGGATGGTTGGAATATGACGCTGGATGAAACCATCTTTGCAGTGATATCTAATAAGGGAGTTGATCTCATAACGAGGTTTCATCTTCCCAAAGGTCTTTGCGTTTTCCACAACAGGAGGCTGACCGCAAGCAACTGAAAGGAAGAGAAAACATAACCCAGAATATCAGTTTATAAATGCACTTCTGAATATGGTACTGACATCTAAACCCTGGCTAAAGGAAGATGTTAAGGGACCTCAGTTAGACTCCCAAGAGACACATCCAAATAAGGACAGGGAGATCAGTCTTTTCTGTAGTTCTCCAGTCTTGTAGACCAAACACCATAATGATGAAAATTGGAAAACAGCAGATAGTATGGTTAGTATTGCCTTTTTGGTTTAAAATTCTGATGTAAATTTGAGCCAAAAAAGGTTAGCAAACTCACACTAATAAGTGATTTTCACTGGAAATCTTCAAAACCTGAAAACCAGTGAAGTTATTACATTTAAGAAAAAAGTCTCATTTTCAATACTTCTCATGTCTTCCTCAACAACAGGCTATTTAAAAGCACTTAGAAGTAATGGATCCATCAAGGCCCAGAGTTCTGTTAACAAAAAGTTGTAAATGGTGATTGGGAACAATGGAGCACACACAAGATTTTGGCTGCTTCTTTACTTTCCCAGTCTGAAGAAGCAGAGGTAATTCCTAACACATTGCTGTAGAGGTCCTGGTAACAGGTTTCCTGTAAGTATAGAAGTTGGTGAAGGGTTTAGAAGGGAAATCGTAGGAGGAGCAGCTAAAGTCACTTGCTTTGTTCAGCCTGGAGAAGAGGAGGCTGAGGGCAGAGCTCATCACCATCTGCAGCTCCCTCACAAGGGGAGGAGGAGGGGCAGGCACTGATCTCTTCTCTCTGGTGACCAACGACGGGACCCGAGGGAATGGCAGGAAGATGTGCCAGGGGAGGGTTAGGTTGGGTATTAGGAGAAGGTTCTTCCCCCAGAGGGTGGTGGAGCACTGGAACAGGCTCCCCAGGGGGGCAGTCACGGCACCCAGCCTGGTGATACTCAAAAAGCACTTGGACATCGCCCTCAGAGACACGGTGTGAATTTGGGGTTGTCCTACACAGGGACAGGAGTTAGACTTGATGATCCTTGTGGGTCCCTTCCAACTTGGGACATTCTATGATTCTATCAGCTCTAACATTATATAAACCAAATATGCTTTTCAGATTTCAGCAGTGCCATTAAACTAGCTGATTTTGGAAAAGGGGAAAAAAAAAAGTCAGCATTACATGATGGGTGAAAATTATGCTCAGCTGAAGCTGAAAAGCTAACCACTGGTCTGCTGCCTGCTCTGACTGCCTACCAATACTCTGCTGCCCACATACTTCACAGTGATGCCATCCCAGGAAAGAAGAGTTGGTAATATTTTTATGGTATGCAAGTAAAGCAGTCCTGCCATGTACATGAATGCCTCTTTTGCTGAGATCTGTACTTATTAATAAACTAGCCTGGTTTTAACCAGGAGTTTCAACAGTGCATGCTTTTGCACCTGACTCAAGAACAGATTAGGCAGAGATGCAATATGTGGATACAGATGAAGGATGACTTTGTAAAGCTAACTCAGTCAGACACTGTACTGGTCACCAAAAATCAGCTAGAAATTGTCATTTTGACTTTATAGAATTGGAATTTAGAGAATTATGCTATTGTTACTTGACAGGACAAGGAGTAACAGTTTAAACTAAAGGAGGGTAGGTTTAGACTGGATTTAAGGAAGACATTTTTTACAGTGAGGGTGGTGAGACCCTGGCCCAGGTTGCCCAGAGAGGTGGTCGATGCCCCATGCCTAGAGACATTCCAGGTCAGGCTGGACGGGGCTCTGAGCAACCTGGTCTGGTTGGGGATGTCCCTGCTCACTGCAGGGGGTTGGACTAGATGGCCTCTGAAGGTCCCTTCCAACCTAAATCATTCTGTGATTCTATGAAAGTTTGTACCTGTTCCTTTCTTGCAGGTATAGGTAAGGTGATAATTGCATGGTACATCATTCCACTGCCCATTCTCATGCCATATTATAACAACACAGTCTTCTCCAGCAGAAAAGAAGCTGTCTGGCTGGTTTGGTCGCCAGTTCTCGTATTGCTGCAGAAAAGAGGAGCAAAATCATTATTCCCAGTGCTGGAATATATTTACATTCCATTTTACAGAAGAACACAGAATATTACCCTTGGTGAAGAGTAATCTCAATGTTTGATTCAGGCTGTTAAGCATGAACTAAACAAAGCTAGATTTATAATATCCTCTCACTCTATTAACAGATTATCTCAATGGAAAAAATATTCTCATCTAGCTTGTCACTTACTGTAAACTGATGTCAGGTGAACAAAACAAAGTGACGCAATTCAGGGCGAGCAAAATCTCATCCTAGGTGTGTTGAAACACACTCTTTTCTACATAGACAGACATGAAGTGTAATGCTAAGAAATGCAGTAAATAGCTCATAAACTTCGTTAGTCCACATCTACTAAATGGCAAATTACATGATAGCTTCTCAGTTTTAAATTATTTATTCTCTGACCTCATTTAATGAAGTCATTAAGTGGGATGATGTGCAGAATTAGGTGTAAAATAAGTAAAGGTGGCAGAATGTACCCTCAGATCATTGTAGATTGATATTTCTATTAAGAAGGCCTAGGTGGCAGACTGAGCATATACAGCAGCCTTTCAGCTTTAGAAATTATGATCCAAATTCTGCCCTCTGTAGAAAAACTAACTCAGACATATATGAATATCTATGAATAAAACCAGAAACTGACACACTAGTTTTAGAAGTAGATTGTTGGTATGTGACAAAAAGGAAAAAATCCTTCAAATGTCTGAAAAATATCTTTAGCATAAAAAAAAAAAACCAAACGAAAAACAAACCCTAGTTTCTTAGCCCTGCACCTGGGACACACATCTGGCATATCGATTTGGGCAGGCTCTCTTCTTTGGGATCCAAGCTGGCTACATGCAGGTCTGCACTTACTTAGTTACACAGCTCTGCAGCTTTCAGCTCTGCATCTACCTAACGATATGTCCCTACCAAGAGCTGCGGAGCTGGCTGCTGGCAGGCTGTGCATGACTCCATGCATGGGCTAAACCCACATATACTCCACTGTAGAATGCACTCTTTCAAGTATGACTATGCTCATCATTGCACAATGTAATTTTTGGTTGAAAATTAGGGAGGATTCAGTCTGTTTTTTCAATCAATAAGCAGGAAAAATAGAAACAAAGGGAGTGGCACACCGACTGAGAATCTATGCAGTAGTCCTTGGTAGGGGACATGTAGCCTACTGTCCCTGCAGTCAGCAGAGCTGGGATAATCTTTGTCCCAGTTCCTGTTTCATCTTGATCCCAAATGAAGCACAGTAATTTGAGATTTGCATAACATTAGGTAAAGAAAAGTGAGAGAAGATTTGGGAAACTATTCTTAGCTATTTTCTTTGGGATTTCTGTTGTGTCCCTCCAAAAAGAATTTAATGAAGGATAAAAATAGATATCTGAAAGAACTGGAATTCACATAAACGCCAGACATTAACCAGGCAGCTAGCCCCTTGTATGGTCAAAATGACACAGTTTCTACAGTGCTTATATTTTCCTCAGTGCTTACATCTTTCTGTCTAGAGCTGGCCCATATAAATGTCATAAAAGTTTAGCTTTCTATTTTCCTAGCTTTATGAAATAACCACTATTCACTGCCTGGGCTAACACACTTTAGAAATATAAAGTTAACATACCCCACACAAGTAGTATTTACCTTACAATGAATCAGACTATGAAAAACCTTGAGTTAAATACTTAACCTTTTCCTACCATGTGTCATCTTACCTATCACAGGTTTTAATTATCCAAGCAATTTAACAATCATGGTCTAAATAAATTCATTCTGCATTGAATTTATTACCTCTAATAAAACATCCCACTTTTCATGTGGAACTAACTTAATTCCATCCCAACATTTCAGTGTTTAATAGTCCTAAACTACAATATCCACTAACTCATTTACTCAAGTCCAGAATTCAGCATTTCACATTAGGTTATAAATCAGAGTATGAGTTTTGCAAGCACAGTAGCCAAACACCATACATATGAGTCAAGTGGGATCTGCGGTGTGGGAGGCTTCCTGCAACACCTAGTGCAAAAAAAAAAAAGCAAGTTCTGTTGTGTATAGCCTGAGACAGTGAGAAGGAAAATGGAGAGGAAGGAATATGCCCATACGTAGTGTGTATTAATGTAACTTAGAGTACTCCAAGACCCCTTTTCCAAAAGGGTATTTTGGTTTCCCTCGCACTGCAGGGAAGTCTGCCTGTGTGTTGCAGAGGTGGGGTACGCAGAATCTGTATGCAGAATCTGTATCTGTATGCAGAATCACTTTCATCTCTGAATGTCTTACTACCCAACCCAACTGAAAAGTAAGATTTGCTAATGTAAGTCACAAGTGTACGCATGGTTGGCTACACTGCTCAGACAATAGCGTCATGGTTTAAACCCAGCTGGCAACTAAGTACCACACTGCTGCTCGCTCACCCTCCCCTCCCGCCCCAGGTGGGATGGGGGAGAGAATTGGAAAAGAAATAAAAACTGTGGGTTGAGATAAAGACAGTTTAATAGGACAGCAAAGGAGGAGAAAGTAATAATAATAATAATAATATACAAAACAAGTGATACACAATGCAATTGCTCACCACCCCTGACCAATGCCCAGCCCCTCCCCGAGCAGCGATCGCTGCCTCCCCCCCAGCCAACTCCCCCCAGCTTCATAAACTGAGCACGACATCATATGGTATGGAATGTCCCTTTGGCCAGCTGGGGTCAGCTGTCCCGGCTGTGCTCCTTCTCAGCTTTTTGTGTACCTGGCAGAGCATGGGCAGCTGAATAGTCCTTCACTAGTGTAAGCACTGCTTAGCAGCAACTAAAATGTCAGTGTGTTATCACGTTATTCTCATGCTAAATCCAAAACACAGCGCTGTACCAGCTACTGGGAGGAAAATTAATGCTATTCCAGCCAAAACCAGGGCAGATGGGCAGCAACTTCTTAAGCTGAGGCAATCCAATCTCATTCAAAAATAAGCCCAGACATATGGACACACAGAAAAATTAAAGAGAACAGCCAGGTTAGTGGTAGAAAAGTTTGACTAATAACATCCTGACAGCAAAGGAAGGACTTCAACAAGACTTGCAGCTGTTTCTTCTGGAAATGATACTAGAGAGCTGTTCACTTCCATACGTATGACAGTGTAGAAATGAAGGATATTTAATGGCTACTGGGGGCCTGTGAGCAGAAGGTGCCCAGCAGCTTGCCAGCTCCCACCCTAAGCACATAGACTCCATACGCTCTTTCCTTGCCATAATGACTCCAAAATTTGTGTTTGTTTGGCTGGCAGGGCTGCAGCAGAATGGCAAAGGATTATATCTTGGCCCTGTGGTTTATTCAAGAATGCCTGATATCCTCCAGCATGACTTGCTGTTACCTCACATCTGATATCGTCATTGCATGGATTTATTTTGGCTGAATAACTCTGATTTTGCTTGGGTTTAGTGCCAGAATTGCTTAGCAGAGGAAGTTCCAGACTGCTGAATTGCTTTCTTAGGTCTCCACCCAGCTCTTCTGTAGTTTTTCAATTCCTTATTTAGCCACTGATAATGGGATAATGATACAGAAAGATTCTCACAGTTTGAGTGGAACAAGTTGCTAGACAAGTAAACTAATATTTTGCTTTCCTCTTATGGATTACATTTTTGCATGACCACAAGCACAGTTCTGGTCTTCACTTACACTAGTGTAAATCAGGGTTGACTGCACTATCTCCAGTAAACCTACATCAGCAAAAAATGAATGGGAAACAATCAAATCCCGTAGGTCACATACTGATTTGTACTGTTTGTCCCTTACAACCTCTGATACCAAGTGTGCTAAGTGTAAAGACTCCCCTACCCTTGCAATAAGTGCAGTAAGCATCTAAGATACTCAGGTCATAATTATTCTGTTGGAAAACAATGCTCAAAAAATCCTGAACAAGATGCTTTTTTGAAGTGGCTATGTCATTTAAGATCCTTGTATTTCAATGCATTTCAACCTTTTAGAAAAGTACATAGTAAAAAAAAAAATTAACTTCATTCCTTGGTAACATGTACCATTCAGGTTGGTTTGGTTTTTAAGATCATATCCAAAGAAAATCAGCCATATTCACAGATGAGCCAAAAACTGCTGGCGTTGTACCAGCCACCCTGCTGCTAGGTTATATCTTCATGTAAATTGTTATTGTCTCAGCAGACCAATGAAACCACACTAAGAAGCACTGTGTTTGAACTGATAAAGCTCAAGACATCCTTTTGCCAACAACCAAACTTCAATCGACACCTTTAGCAATACTCTTAGCTGTATCATTCATAAGATATAACTTATGTTTCTGAAAACTTAAAGAGATTTAAATGCTAAGTTATTACATTAGTTGTTAGTCCTCAGAAATACTTGCAGTGGGTGATCGCACAGAGGAACATAAAACCTATTACTGCCCTGGTTTATAAGCAACATCATACATGTGAAGTTTTCCCCTGGATTAAAATGCAAAGCCCTTCCAGTCTGTACATTTTAGGACATATAACCCTAATTATGTACATGACTCAAAATGTACTTCAAAGGAGGTTTGGCCCACTACACTTTTCTCCTCCAGCTATGAAGCATGGTTTGCTGAGGTGGCTGAGGAGAGAGAAATTCAAAGTAATGCAAGGGAGTGGAGGCTGGAAGCACACTCCTCAGGCCACTCTGCAAAGCTCTCAACATCCATGATGGCAAGGCACTTGGGGCTTTTTATCAAAAAAATGAGGTTCCTGTGTAATCGGCTAACTGCAGGACCTAGCCTTGGGGACAGGATTTTGGTCCCTGTACATTCATTTGGTCCTTTGGGAGCCACACCACTAGTCTGTCTTGCCACCATTTCAGGCTGAAAACTGGAGGTCCTGTTATGCTCTTTATGCCTTCAATTATAGAGTACTTATTAATTAATTTTTCTTGCACTTTTTCTTTTGTTGTTGAAACCAGAGCCTGCCCTGACACATTGGATTTACTTGTTCTAGCTTTTCTGCTAAAGAGCACTGAAAATTTTCCTGCAGAAGTGGGGTGACTGGTCCATGGGTTAGAGCTGCAGCTGAGACAGGGTTCAGTTCTTCAGGCTTCCTACGTGGCATTAGACAATGGACTTGGCTGGCTGATTCCCAGTCTGTAAAACAGTGACAATGTATTCTCTTGCCTCACAGGAGGAGCTTGGATAGGGTGGTCACAAGAGCCCATGAAGACATTTTATTAAGTTCCACATTTTTGGGGAGGATTTCCTTATATGGCATTGAATTAACTCACAGCCATGATCTGCCAGTTGGGTGACAGGCTGACTTTTCACATACATCACATTTCACATAAATTAAATCTAAGAAAGCCAGGATTATAGCAAGAGCTGTAAAGCAACTAACTTTATTAGCTAGTCACTACTTTTTCTCCTTCAGATGACTGCTAATTAAACTGAGCCTTCCCATCATGAACAAGATCCTACACCTTGTGGGAGATTTGTTATTTAGATTTTCAGATAACCAGCCTTATTTGAGGGAATCATTTCCTCACTAATGAGTAATCCAGTCAGCTCTTTCAGATGTTTGCACTGCCAAGGTGAATCTACGAGTAAGCAGTATCTCAGCTTTGTGACACTCATTTGGAAATTTCAGCTATTCCTTTATCTCCAAAAGGCACACCAAGTGTCTGAGATCAATCGCTTGGATTTTGCATTCCAAAATAGTCAACAAGCACTGTATTTAATGAAGCACCACAAAATAAACTACTGATGCAAACAAAACTTTACTGCTTGATCTCCTTATTATGTAAAGGCCAATAATCTTTTGTACATAACTAAAGCTAGAAAATTATTTACTTGAAATACATCTATTTAGACTTACAGGGTTAACGCTTTTTCTTCTGGGAAAGGAAGCATGTTTTCAGCATGTTTAAATAAGTTTAAAGTACAAATCTGTCTTGGCACTTTTTAGCACTTGTAATTTCCAATGTGATTTTTATTTCTTTCATTCTGGCTGCTTACCTATCTGATTGCTTCTTAATGCGAGACTCATGAGGCAAATCAAAAAAACAAGGAGAAATGTAGGGACTGACACAACATTTCCTGCCTGGTATTTATCACTAAACAAGCTGAAACCACACTGCAAAGCTTACTGCCTATTGTCCTCCCCCTCTGCCCCATAGGTCTGCTAAGAACAGGAATACACTTTTTTCACAACAGCAGACAAACTCTTAGAAATCTTTACCAGGAAAGCCCCTGATCAAGTCCCTCACTGGGGAGGTTCTGTTATAATTGGATACCTTAACTGAAAATTACATCTCACTTTCAGTAAGTCCTGGAAATTACCCAGTTTCATAGATTGGCTGAACTACAACAAGATCAGCACAAGGTTACAATGAGTATATGGATCAGTTCAGAAAACCCTCATTTGTGGCTTGTGCTGTTATACAGCATTGATTCTGTTATACGAGACACTCATGGGAAGTTTAAAAGGGATTTCATTTTCTTTTGATAGAAACAAAATCAGATTACTGTGAAGATTTGGCAATGTCTGAAATACTTCTATTAAGTTCACTTAGTATTTAAATGCATTTATACATTGAGAAAGACAAGAAACTACCTTATAGCATAGGCTCTGTTTCATAGGCTCTGTTTCACTTAATTTCATGCCAGTCCTGCAAAGGATTTTTCTGTTTAATTTTATGAATGGTAGCAGTCTGACAGAGCTCACCAAAAGCATTCATGAGATTAAAAACTCCATTCAGTGAGTGCTTAAGCATATACCTTGCTCTAAAGACATAGGTGGTGCCCTAAACTCTATGAGGTAGATCACATGCACAACTCAGACATATGCTAAAATAACTTGCCGGAGGAGGCACCAAGCCAAGTGTGTTGGTATATCTTTGCTGGGAGACATTCTAGTCAATTTGAAGACAACTGCTATATTTAAACTTATCTACAAGTACTCACAAAAATCACGTCATGATCCTGATATTTTTTAGATCATAGTTGAATGGCTTCCCTCGAGCCCTTAATCTGGGCTTTATGTGCATGGGATTTGGGAGACTGGCAGGATTTGGATCAGGCAGGCACCCAACACTCCCCATTACAGAATCACAATGCGAGCAAGAGAGACTCCCAGATGGAGCTTTACTAAGGACCTCTGCAAAAGATTTCACTTGAAAGGATTTTTTGGTAACAGAGCAGCGGGAAGTATTTGAAAACTCTTTGATTTCCTATGCAACAGCTTGCAAAAAAGGGCTCTGAATAACATACACTTATTTATATCCATGAATATCCACAAGCACTGATTGCAGATTGAATAAGCAGCAAGATCTATGCAAAAATAAGTAATTTGGGAAAGAAATCTAAGGAATACAAATGAAACAAGTAAAAAAGGCTAGCTGATGAAGCTGAAACATAAAAGCACTATCAACCCTATCTTTTTGGGGGAGTTAA
>VZTV01008941.1:313-11434 GCA_013400875.1 Anhinga rufa
AATAAAGATTTTTTTATATGAAAACAGAAATATTTTTCTTGCTTTTGCCAAATAAATGTGATTTTCTTAATTTTTTTTTTTTCATTTATTTATATAAAATAAAGCTGTTATGCACACAATCAAGCCTGTTCTACAATGTAAATATCCTTTTCACACAAGAAAAGTTTCAGTTTCTGATTCTATGAGGTGCAGATGTTTCTCATGCTATGGAAGGGATTCATCTGACCAGATATAGACTTCCACTGTGGAAACATCTATGTCTGAGCTAGTCACATTAGTTTCCTTCTTTGTGACTGAGAAAAAACAGGTATATTTATGGCATGATAAAAGTCAGATGACTCATGCCCTAAAATGCTTTTCACTCACCAACTATGGTAAGAGACACCCCAATAATACTGGCGAAATATTGATACCTAAGGTTTGCTTAAGTGAATCACATCCTGAGTGAAGAATCTTGATTTTGTGATGCCAAGCACCTCGTGCCTTCACGCTCTATTTCCTATTCTTTTACTTTCCCTAAACTACTCGCTTCTATTTCGAACCAATTCTAAAGAGGATGGACTGTGCAATGATTTCATCCACAATCATCCTGTTTCTAAACCTTATTCCACTGGGAAATGGAGCAGTACAAGACAGAGGTGACTGAAGTAATGAGCTACTCATGTTAGACAGCTGCAACAATCTGTCAATGACCACATTTTAACACAATGAATACTAAGATAAGCCTGAATACAGCCTATCAGGTTTTATTTATACAAACATATATGTATATATATATATACACACACATACACACACACAACCTATATAGAACTTCAGGTATTTAATTCCAGTTCAGTAATTCATCCCACCTTGAGATAGGAGTTGCCCTGTGGAGGTGTCTGTGTCTCTCTGCTAAGGGTGGATCTCACCAGCTTATGACTCATGAGGTAAGCCTTTCGGCCAGCCACCTTAGGCTAGTAGAGATGCAGATATCCAAGCAGAGTTTGTTCTCCCTGTCCACGGGAACCAAACGAAGCCAGGAAATGAGGAAAGAGGGCTCTGCCTCTCCTCAGGGGCAGGTGGCACAGAGGACAAGCAGGCCACTATGCAGACTGCTGTTCTCCTTGCTTCCAGGTATGAAGGGCCTCCGTTGAATTCCTTGTCACTTAACTGATATACCACCTACTCCTCTCTGATTTCCTTCTAGGAAACGATAAAAAGTAGTTGCTCCAGGAAAGAATATGGATGATTATTTTTTCCCCAATTCTGCCAAAATCTATGGAAATTCTTGAACTATGGATGCTTGAAGAATTCATTATTGTTCTATAAGATAGAAGAATTGGATCTTGTAGCCTTCTGTTGAAGAAATCTGGTCCAGGATATTTAAAATATGTTTTAGACCTTCAAAATGCTTAGTTGTAAATCATAGATGATTCAGCCCTAGGTCTTTTTCACCAGTCTAGGGTTAGTGAGTTATTCTTCACTCTGTTTTGTTTCCTACTTCTATTTCACTATTTTTAGATGTGTTCTTCAGATATTATGGTGATACAGTAGTCTGGCAAAGATATGTACAAAAAATTTAAAAAAATATTTTGAAGAAAGCAATGCACATCAGTGGTGAGAAAGCTATGACTGAAAAGTTATACATGAATCTGGAACCCCAATTTAGAAAAGCAATATATAATACGATGCAACATCAGAGTCCAATACAAAACAAGATGTTATTTTGATTCTTAAATGTTAGTGAAGATTCTCCAGGATAAGAATTACTTAGTTGCACAGCAAACACTCTTCAGTCATGAAAAAGGTCACAAAAACTGTCATAACAAATAATTTTTTTTTAAGAAAAGCAGACTCTATTCACACAGTAATGTTTTTTTCCTCTAGCATGTTTGCTGGTGCAGAAATGAGCCCGTACCAATGCCTACAGAAGTCATTGAGAAATTTTCCGGGCAAGTGGGATTTGCAGAGACGAGGTATCTAACTCACACAGCATTCCTTTTTATGCACTCAATTACCATTTACAACCTGGCCCTAAGCTCATCAGATGAAACTTCTGCTGAAGTGAGGACTTGGACTTATTTTCATGGGTTCAGCATGTGATCCAGATGGGTAATAAACTTGTGATTTACTGGCATGAGCTATAGTGCTCTATAGAAATATGCATGAAGAAAAGCCATTATGTGTAAGGATATTCCTTTTATTTCAGCATGTCTAAAGGAACACATATGCTGCCTCATTCATTCTTAGCAGCAAGGTCATTTCCCAAAGGATGTGGAACAAAAAAAAAATTGATCTACAAACATCTCTTACAGCAGTTACTAAATATCTAGCCTTGAAAATCACTTCTAAAAGCAGAGGATGTATAGTGTTATTGTATATTGTATTTTCATGTTTCACTACCAGAGTCAATATTTCCACTACCATCAGTCAAAAATTGCACTGAGTCCAGCTGTGTACATTCAATTGTATAACAGATATTCAGGTGTTACTAGGAGACCTATTATCTGTGTTTGAGCCTTTGTCTAGGAAAAAAATAGGGAAAAAATCTCGTTAATTAGGAAATTTGATACTAGAAGGTTTAACAATGTAAATATATTTCAAATGTATTTTAGGTCAGATTCTGCTGTCCACCAAGAAAATACAAAGCTGGGCTGAAAACAGACTGCCCATCTAGTAATTATAGCCACGACTGGATGAACATTTGCTTGGCTGTTGAACTAGAGTAAAGGGATAGTCAGGAATTAAACTATAGTGGATATTGATAGGTGAGGAGCTTAAATGTGATGCAGAAAGCAAGTGGAATTGAGTATAAAGGAGAATTCAGAAAAATATGTACATAAAAATTTGGGAATAAAAGTGGAATAGACGGAAGCAGGTCCTTCCAAGTGTCAGAGGAACAAGCAGATAAACTGAAGTAGAATTAGCCACTGTATCTGTGTGTATGCACATGTGTGAGGGGTGCAGTTTTCACTCTTCTAGGAGAAAAATGTCTGAAATTTCGTGGGAAATTTTCCGTAGCCACAACTGCAAATGCTTTCATTTTCTATTTAGAGGCAGTAAGAACCCAAGATCTAGAGAGGGAAAAAGGTGTCCTAGGAAGTTTCAGTTTGTGCTTCATGCTTCCTGTATTCCCTGTAGTGATGGATTCTGCCTTGTAATCTATTTGAACCACGTATTTCTTGTGTTGGTCCTTTCTCCTAAAAAGTAGTAAAATACTGGATGGTTTTGCAGTAGGAGCCATTAGAGGTTACAGACTCAGGTGGTGGATCAGAATGGGTCATTACTTCTCTGAACTTCATGTTCCACAAGCAATCACAGATCTCTTTAAAAGAGAGAATATTCAGTTTTCAGACAATCCTGACAACTAAATATTTGGGGTTCTATCTAAAAATTGTTGGTTCAGGGCATTTTGGGGAAAAAAAAAAAAGAAAACATTTTCCATGAAGGGGAAAAAAATAAACAAAACATTCCTATTCTTTCAACATTTCTAACATCAGGCACACCAGCAAGACAAAGAAGCCTTCGTCAGCAAATTGGCTGGGTTTGTGAGCACTGGCCCTGACCCTAGTTGCATGAACTGATGCAGCCATGTGGAGAATTCATCCTTTTCCAAGGGAACTATGGATGACGTTTCTGCTATCCCTTGTGACTTTACTGCAAAGTCTCCTGGAATTTTAGCTTTCTGCATATTGACCTCGCAACTGCACCAAAGGAGACACATCAGAATCTGCTCTTTTTTTATCTTCTTTTTTTTTTTTTTTTTTACAGGAGTTTCCAACCTTTCCAACCTTAATGACACTTGAAAAAACCTGGAAGCAGTGAAACAGCAAGGAAGAATCAGAACGCAAAGAAGTCCAAACCTTATTATGTATAAATCTTCTAATTTTTATGCCAATCTTCTAATACTGGGGTTCTCTTTTTTGAATGCTTTGGATTACCAAAGAGGATTATTCCTCTCTGTTTAACTTTAATAACTAGAGAATATTAAAATGTTATTACAGCTCAGTTTCCAACAATATATTTGATTGAAAGCAATAGGTAAGGCACTGAAGCTGGAATCCATTTCATGTGGGAGCAGGGTGCACTTCTGCTTGCTCTGTGCTTGACAGCATTCTCCCTTTCATAACATGGAAATCACAGCATGGGATGGAGGAAAAAGAGATGCTTACCAGCACCTCATCTCATAGCAGTTTGAAAGCTACAAGAGTTACCAGCAGGCAAAGCTGCCTGGTCCTCTTTCTCTTTCCTACTCAAAGGGACTGCCCTGGCCCACATGCTTGCTGTGGGAATCCTTGCCTCCCTGCCTGCCAGCAAGTCCAGGGCTATTATGCTCAATTTGGGTTAAACCCAAAGCCTGATGTTGTAAGAGCTGTTGCACCAGGTGGTGTTGAGCATGGCCCTGTTCTCCCCCGTGCCCAGGCATGGGGAGCCCCAGGTTGTGTGTGGTCCTGCTGCTGGGTCTGCACCACAAACTCCTGCTTCCAGGCATGCAGTCTCCCATCTCAGATATGCTCCGACCTGGACCATTTGTCCTCAAACTCTACTGCAAAAGGAGCCTAAACAACAAGTTTCACTATTAATTGTATTTCTAGATGTGGAGCTGCAGGTAGTCTCAGCTTTAGCAGACATGAATTTCAAAAGTGCCAAATTCACTTTGAAAACTAGTGGGATATAGAGACTGACATGTAAAGGTATTTGGGTACATAACAACACAGGGAAGCACCCATTTTGGATTCAGAATTAGTCATACATCTAAATCCCAAGGAGAGCAAAGTGAGCTAGGTACTCAGGCACTTCTGAAATATTCAGCTGCTTCCTCAGGACTCTATCATCATTATTGTTTTCTATGGCATCTCTGAGAAATAAATAAATATTTGTTTCTCTGCCCCGCCCCCACCCGTGTCATCGAAATCATCAGAGAATAATTACTTAATTGTAAGTTATTATTTGTGTTGTACTGTTGACTAGAGGGAAACTGCATTGTGCAAAATGTAATAGATGATGTCTGTACATAGATTAAAAATAAAGGAAGTTGTTGGGTTTTTTTTTAACAAAGCATAAAGAGAGCTGTACTGTGTCAGGCAGTGGCCAGAGGAATATTTAACTCTGTAAAGTCAAAGACAGTAATTTCCTGTCTGATGGGCTGAGTGACTGGAGCACACATCACTGTGTGGATGAGCATATTTCTGGTTTACAGCAGATGGCAGAAGATAAAATGTAAATACATTTAAATCACTGGGAGTTTCCCCCTCCCCCCCCAATCACTATGTTGTTATATTTCCAGTCTTTCAAAAAACAGTTTACCTTTTATCACTTCCTGTTAACTAACAACCTACATCACATCATCATGCAAATATGAGAAGACAGCTGTTTGAGTCACAAAAAATAAATATCTCCTGAAACAGCTATTGTTTTGAGTTCCTATGTCTACTAAATAGATCTTTTCAATGCAAATAAATGATGTAACCCAAAGTGAATCCAACAATACACTGGCAAAGTAACTTGTATGGTTTTCACAGGAGAATATTCAATCTGTGCAAACAGACTACCATCTGCAAACAGCAACATAAATGGGAAATGTACATCTGATGTGCCTCCTCACCAGATCTGGTCCTTCAGGGTGCTGTGTACCCTTATCTTCTTTTGATAGTCCTATAGGAGGACATTTTCAAAGCATCTAGTTTCACAATGAGACTTAGAAGCCTAGGATCATTTCCAAATGGGGCAAGTTTTTTAAGGTCACATAGGTGTTTTAGTGGTATCAAGCCCCTAGGTTCCCTTAAAAAAAAAATCTGTTAATTGTTCACTGCCAAATTCAGAGCATTAGTCAAAAGCAAATGAATCCACTTCTAAAGTTAAAAATAACACTGATCTTTTATTGGGCAGAACATTTTTTAAAAGAAAAATCTTAAACAACCATTATTACTTTAAACTTCCAAGACATAAAAAACACTTGTAAAAATTCTTTTGGTTTACAAGGAGCTTGCATTACAAAACCGATAAAAAATAGATTAAAAATTAAACATTTATGACCCAAGGAACTGCTGAGCAGACTTTGCTCAGAAGAACATCTGTAACAATAAAACCCAGACTCACGAAATTTGAATTTGCCTGTTGTGCTTCCTTAATTACTGTACACGCTAACTTTTTAGTCTCTGATAGGGTAATGATGCAGTTGTAGAAAATATTATTCCCATAGGGATTTTCATATATAGTTTCTAGAGGGGAACATTCCCCTCTTGACGTGCACACACAACTGCCACTACCATTAATGGAAGTTATGTGCTGCATTCAAAGGGAGAGTACACCCCTGAGTATGTAACTAAATCAACAAAACCCCTATATTACAATAATGCTAGAGGTAGGACTTAATCTACCAGAGCAAAATATTCAGAGATAAAGAGTGAGCACAATTTCAGCCTTACCATATGTATTAATGGTGATATTATCTTCTGTCAAGGGACTCAGCCTACTCTTTATACATCTAAGTTATAGAACTAAAGCACAATGGAGTGAAATGATGGTGTTACTGAGTGTATTAAGGCTGTTTCAGTTTTACCTTTGTCTTTAGTTGCTGATGTAGAGCATATCAGAATCTCAACACAATAACATTACTGAAACTTTCATCCTGTTTCTAATTTACACTTTGCTCTGGCAAACTGATTTTACACCCATGATCAGGCCATTTTACAGTGCTGGAGTAACAAAGTAAAAATGAGAATTAGGCTCCCTTAGCGGCAAGTTTTGCTTTCAGATATATGGAACTTGTGTAACAAAAGCTTAACTGGAACCATTTAGTCCTTCTATATTTTTTTAAGAAGAATTACAAATTCAAATTAGGATATGGTCCCTTTCCTAATTTTAATTTTGGGTATTCCTTTTCAATACCACAATTAATTTTTTACTCTATAACATAAATCCTGATTTAATGGATTGCTCCTAAATTGGCTTTTAATCCCCTTATTTGTATTAACAGCTTTTATTAAGTCATTACCTTCTCGCTTCTCAGTTATGCACAGTTTAGTGCATATAGATGTTCTGTATGGAAAACATACATGGATCATGATTCTGCGTATACAGTTATCCAACATAAACAGATATTTAGCAAAGGGAAAGGTAGAATTGGTAGAGAGCAAACAGTTTTCTGGTTCAATGTCTTCAGTTTTACTCATGTCATCAATAACAGAGATGTAGCTTTGTGTGCCCAAGCCCAGCAATTACATTGTTTTTACTTTCTGAGTTTTAGAAGGTGACAGTATACAAGACAGATTTTTTTTAACTGTCTTCCACATGCAAAAACAAATGTTCCATATCTTTATGTGTGAACTATAAATTTGAGTTTAAGATAGTTGTCTAATTACTCATTCTAGTAGCTACTTTTTAAAGCAATGCTTGTAGCAGTGGGCAACTGAAGGAAAACGTGAATAAAAATAGGATTTTGAAAACTCCTGAGGGAACAAACACATTGCTGGGATATTGTGTATACACTTTCTAAGTGACTTTTGTCAGAGTAATATATCCCACTAAAGTACTGAATGAGGCAGAAATGAAAAGTCATAAAATGCGTCTATACAAACAACACTTTTGCATTAAGCCATAGTTAATAAGGTTACAAAGATAAAAGCCCTTTTGTTATTTAGTATGGATTTCCTAATCACAAAACACCTTATGATTTATTATGAAGACTATGATTAGATTAGGCCAAACAAATCAATATGCCTTTAATTAGTGGCATAGCTGCTGCTTCACTGAGGTCTATGCTAACACCAAAGCTCAATGAGTTTAAGATCCCAGGGTTCTGTAGCAATGTTCTCTAACACTGAAACTTAAGCTTCATTTCGTATACAGAGGAAGCCACTATGCCAGCAAAAAAAAATGAGAACAATTTCTACATAAATGCATGAGCTGTTGTGTACGTTAAAAGTAAAAATAATAATCTTTTATGTCCCATACAATAGCTGTGGACATGCCATTGTATTTCAATGAAGTACTAGCTTGTAGTACTGCACATTGGATAATATTTCATATTAATTAGTATTGCAGCCTTCTAGCCTTTTTCCAAAGATGTCATTATATGATTGGATACCACTGAGTTAACTAATCAATGAAACAAAAATTACTAACACAGAACAATTAATGGTGACTAATCAGTCATGTTAAATTAGGAAAACAAGAATTGTCCTAGTTAACTCAGTGTGCCCAGACAGTCACTGAACTCAAATATCTATATTTACAAGTCAACAGAAAGATTATGGACAGGTACTTTTCTAAATGAATATAACTAATGATCACCATTTCCTAATTTCAGAATTTCCCTTCTTAATTAGTTAATATTATTGTGATATTAAGGAATTCCAGGACAATGGAAAATTGTGACACTAAAAAAGCATGGGAATGCATGTTTTTAATAGTAATCAGCGTGCATATGTATGTTTCTACAGAAAATACACTTTTTAAATAGATAAAACTGAGCTTGGTAATGGGAAGGTCACATGGAGCTCTAGGATTACTGTAGTGCAGAAGTCCCTCAGAAAGAGATGTGGTGGCTACTTGGTCATTTTGTGATAAAGCTCTGTCCTTTAGACTTGTAAAATATGTTTAATTTACTTATTATCAGATAGGAGTTAATCTCTGCCAGAGAGATGTGTATTACTCAGTCAAATAACCACAAATGTGTGTGTTTGTTTTTTTTCTCTGTGATATGGGACAGACAGATGATTCTTCTATGAAAAAAATAAGCATGAGATTAAAACTGTGCCAAACCACAGCCATAAAAAACATTGCCAATGTTTGCAGAGACATGTTTTAAAGAGAAAAACAGAACAGGAAGGTGTATTCAGAGGATACCCAGGGTCCCAAAAGTTTCTCTCCTGCCCTTTTCCTCCACAACCGAGTCTATTCTGTCCCTGATTCATATAAATTAGGGGATCATAGCACCCCATTATAATGTCAAAAGGGTTGTAACATGTGGCAGAAACCCAATCCTTTAGCTATTTTCCTCCTTTTGTATGTCCTGAGGAATTATAGGAGTCTAAAAATGGCCACAAACAATAACTATAAAAAATATTTTTGAGTTGTTTAAAGTCTTGCTCAGTTGTGAGCAATTTGCTGTTTTCTTGCTCTTTGGCTACTGTCCAGTTCCTTCCCTGAGGGCTCTTAGGCTATGCTATGCAAAATTATGTACCCTCTCCTCCCTAGCTCTGAGTTTGCTCTCTGACTCTACTGGTTCTTTTAAATTCCTTCACACTAGTTTTTCTCAATCTCCTGCGTGTCTTTAAGCTTTCCTCTTTAAATTCAGGAAATTAATTATTCAAAATCCCCTTTAAAATCTAAAGAATTTCTAAATCATTGCTGCTCAGATGTTTTAGGTGAAATGATATGTATGTTTTTCACAAAATAATCAGCACGACATTTTGACCAACCCTAAATGATCTCTTTTAGCTTTACAGAAACAAGATAATACTCAAAGCCCTCAAAATCTGACTTAGAACAAAATTCAAAATTCTTTTTAAGGTCATCCAATGACCCATTTGTTGTGTGCATCATTTCAAAAGGATAAAGATTACTGTGCCATAAAGACTGCTGAAATGTCTTAATTAAAAAAAATATTTTTAAATTGTTTTTCACTATAGTAGAAATGTTCTCTTTTTACAGAAATGTCTGACTTTTAAATAAAATTCCTAAATTAAAAGCTTTAAGGTTTTCTATTTCATCTTGTTGTTAAAAAGTACCTGTTTCACACATTTTACCTCCTCATGTAAAAGAAAGGTCTATTAGAATTTAAAAGGTGCAAAAAGTCACCCCCTTTTAGTTTTTAGTGTGCCCTCTTTCCCCTTTGAGCAAGAGGGAAAAAGATTAGAAAGCCCTGATTTTCCTTTTCTTTATTCCATATTCTCACTGCCATATTTTGTCTCTCCCCCACTTCCACTCTCTAACTCCTCTCCCTCTGGTCTGAGAAGGTGTAGGAAAAAAGAAAAAAAAGCCAAAACTGTGTAGAGGTAGGATTCTCTGAGTTTTTTGCTTTTTTAAACTAGGAAAGAAGATGTCATGAAACACTTCAAAAAATGCATATTTTCTTCTTAAATACATTGTGAAGTATAGTTGGTTTTGACAGTTATACCAGATTCCAGGTTTAACTGAAATTAGGCTGGCTCCACCTTCTTTACACTCTCCCACCTGGTATTTATACACATAAATAAGATCCCCCTGAGCCTTCTCTTCTTCAGGCTGAACAGCCCCAGCTCTCTCAGCCTCTCTTCATATAAGAGACGCTCCAAATCCTTTAAACCTCTTTGTGACCCTGCATTGGACTCAGTCCAGGATGTCCAGGTCTCTCTTGCACTGGGTAACTCAGCACTAGACCAAGCACTCCAGAGCAGACCAAGCTGCTCCCTCACCTAATGGGCAACTCCTCCTCACATTCCTAGCCTGTCCTTCCTAAAGAACGTGTATCCCTCCAGTTGTGTGAGCTGTCCCACTGCATCTCTCTGATCCCAGTAGGACTGTAGCCTTGCAACTACACACAGACCTCTAATTCCCTCTGTTTGTTCCCATGCTGCATCTATAGACGTACAGGCACTCCAAAGAGCCACCCAGGCACAGAAAGCTGGAAGTGAGAGCTTCCCCCATCATGCTGTGCTTTTGGCATGCCTTTATTTGTGTGCATGCACTTGGGGTGGCCCACCTTCTGGGCTTGAAGGAGAGCAAGTGGAAAGTCTCTGGTCAACCTCTCTTCAGTTAACACTGCATGTGCCCTTAAGAGCACTTAATGACAGTCAGGACTCCCCTCTTCCTTCCAGAGCACAGGTGACATTTTTTTTCCTTTTGGTATGAACATAGTTGTTTAGCTTAAGTGATATATCACCTTGGCCAAAGGACATTAACTAGTCTGTTATTGCATCCTCTCTTCAGCTTGATGCTTAAATTAAAATGCATACATGTATGTATATATAAGTATGATAAAACCAACTAGAAAGTCATAATGCTATTTCTCACAAGTCATGTCTTGTGCAACTTGACCCATTCCAACTAAGGAACACTCCAAGCTTTTTATCTTCATTTCCAGACAACAGCCTGCTGTGCTAATAATAGAAATCAAAATAAGTATGGCTTTTATTCAGTCAGTCCATGCATACA
>VZTV01008952.1:0-27332 GCA_013400875.1 Anhinga rufa
ATGGGAAACAAATATTTTTCAACATTTTATTATACAGATTATTACCACTTTGCTGGTTTTTGCAATTTCAGCTCCCAAACTACAAAAACTTCAAAGGAACCATTCAGGAACTTGGTCAAAACCAGTATGTAGTCAGTGGTGAGATATTTGTGGTGGACAGGAACACAGTAGAAATTACAGAGCTTCCTGTAAGGACATGGACCCAGGTAAGTAACAGTGAAATACATTTTCATAAAAACCAAAACCCACAAAAAGTTCCTTATTAAATTACTTAAACCTACATCCAGATGAACTTTTAACTCAATTTCTGATAATTCTGATGATACATAGAAGGGAACGTGGTTTCATTCTTTCGTGTGCCTTTGTAGAAGATAGTTTTCTACTTGTGCCATTTACTGTCCATACTACAAAGAATACCTGCTTCTACTGCTGAATTAATATTTAATCCCCTTTTTCTTTTGAGTAGACTTTTCTGTCCTTGTTAGATGCCTCTTACGTTTGTGCTAGTCTTGGCCTGCGTTGTGCAGGTTATACTGGTTCTGTAAATTATAACTGGTATCAGATGTAATGCACAAAGCTTTGAAATCTTATGTTGTTCAGTTGGTTTAGGGAATTAGGGATTTCAAGAAGTGTTTCTGTTTTTTGCTACCCTATTTTTAATAGGTATACAAAGAACAGGTTCTAGAACCTATGCTGAATGGGACTGAAAAAACTCCAGCATTAATTTCTGACTATAAGGAATACCACACTGATACAACTGTGAAATTTGTTGTGAAGATGACAGAAGAAAAACTTGCACAGGCAGAAGCTGCTGGACTGCACAAAGTTTTTAAGCTTCAAACAAGTCTTACTTGTAATTCTATGGTAACTTTTTCATGTTTGGCTATCAGAATCCTTGTTGTAAACTCAAATGTTTTTGTAGTGTACTGTGGTATGTGTTATTGAACAGCGTATTGTGTATTTGAAATTGTTTGAAGAGTAGAAAATTGTAATGATGACAAATATTAAGTCAATATGGATCAGCAAATCCATTTTAGTCTTGATGAGTCTTTCAAACCAAATTAGATGGTCTCAGGGTGTTTAGTTTCCTGTAACTGAAAATTTCCTATGCAGCTAACCAAAAATGGTTAACATAAAGTAGGTCATCCAAATAACTTTCTGCCATATTATAATGAGTTTTAAACTTGAGAGAAATTATATTTTCAAAATTGCACTTTATGCAGGACTGTAACTCCTCTAATAGGAGTTAAATGATTCGATGTTTCCACCAACATAAATACCATTTTAGGTTGTAAGGTATAGAAAACACTATCCTTAAGCTGCTGAAGTCATAACAGTGATGTAAATTACTCATATGGTTTATTCTGCTTGTAGCAAGATGGAAGTAAGAATGTGAGTAAATATACATCTGTCTATTACAAGAGGGATTTGAATTGTAAGATAATTTCTGTCAGAATATTTCCAAACAACCTGTCTTTACAGAGACTGAAAAACCAGTTCTATTTTTATTTATGGCAGACACTCCTTTCAGATGTTATCACAAAGCAAAAATACCATTACTGTTGCTATTATTGTATAAATCAAAAGGTATGTTAAAAATAGGTTAAAAATAAAGACCATAGAATTGGTAGAGGAAAAAGGCCTTGCTCAACCCATTTTGTAAATTGTGCTTGAAAAGCCAATCTATCAAATCAAGGTGGTAGGTAGTATTTCTCACAGGTTTAAACAACCATATGAACTACTGTGAGAATCTGTCTTCAAATTAATGTGTAGCGAAGTACAAATTGTTTTGCAGCTTAATCCTGCATTTTCTGTCTACTGAAATAGATAGTAAGGGCTGCTTTCTGTGTATGTGTAGGAATTAATCTGCCCTAGTGTAAGCATCTTAAAAAGTTATGTGAGCTAGTCATTGTTCACCCAACTCCCAAATAGATATTTTAGATAGATGAATTGCCCTCTAGAGGGGCTTATTTCTTTCAGTTGACTGTAGAGGGCGCCTACGATGACTAGTTCACCTATAAATCTCTAAACTGGAGATGTCAGAAGTCAGGCAGGATTGATTCCACCTATAATGTAAAAATGATTTCTTTCTTTGTTTGTGCTTGAACTTGAAGGATGGCAGTTTTGACAACTGAAAAGCGGCAAATTTCACAGCTGAACTGAAAGATTATTAAAGATGCTTTTCAACTGTTATGTTAAATAGTTGTGAATCATTAGGTGCTAATGAACTTGTGCTTTAATCTTTATCTGAAGTTAGTGATTCAACTGAATTCAGGCATATTTCTTCATATAGCTGTTGTCCTGTTCAAACATGTTACCATAAATCTCATCTTAAATCTACCTGTGAATAAAAATTAAATCTATGCAGCTATGTGCTATGTAGTTCCATAGTAAGGTTTGAGTTCAGTGTCTTCAAATACCGCTTTTTGTATGGTGCATGTATATGTGCCATAAAAATAAACTCATACATAAAGGTTAACAAAGTTTGAGTTATGCAATCTCTCTTAAGTAGTATGTTATGTATTTTATAGGTGCTATTTGATCATATGGGATGTTTAAAGAAGTATGAAACTGTGCAAGACATCTTGAAGGAGTTCTTTGATTTGCGATTACATTATTACAGTTTACGCAAGGAATGGCTTGTGGGAATGTTGGGTGCAGAATCTACCAAGCTTAACAATCAAGCTCGGTTCATTCTAGAGAAGATACAAGGAAAAATTACCATAGGTGAGTAAATGTAAGTTAGAATTGCTAACAATAGGGGAAAATCTGGAAATTATTTAAATTTAGTAGAATGTACTTGCATGTAAGACATTTATTTTCATTACACTGATTTTTTTCTTTTTCTTTTTTTTTCACCCCTTGATTGTGTGTGTGTCTTGTAGAGAACAGATCAAAAAGAGATTTGATTCAGATGTTGGTCCAGAGAGGTTATGAATCTGATCCAATCAAAGCGTGGAAGGAAGCACAGGAAAAGGTAATAATCTGAAATCTCTGGATATATTTGATGCTGTTAATGTTATAAATTATATTAATTTATTCAGATGTTTGTTTTCTAGTAGTCTAACTTGATTTATAACACATAACACTTTAAAAAGATTATTCATTAGTCCATATTGGCTTCCATTTTTAAAAATACATTAAATTTGTACAAAAATATTGGCACATAATATTGGTATCATATATGGATAATTCTCAGAAAAACCTAGATAATACAAGTTTGAAAATCGGAATGCAGAGAATTGAATTTCTTAATGTACCCAAATCAAAACTGGCAACTTGATTTCTGACTGGCTGATACATAAAATCAGCTGCATCAGTTACCCACATAAAACTGATTTTCTCCTTTATTATTATTTATTCATCGTATCATTGCAAAATGTAATTATTTATTTTCTGTAATGAAATATGAATATTATAAGGCTATGACTTTTGAACTTACTTTAATAAGTTTGACCTTGGCCTATATTTATTTCTGCTTTTTTAAAACCCAAGAGTGTTTTTGTTGTTCCAAAAGAGATGGCAAGTTTCATTTCGTGCTTTACCATGGAAAGATGAAAATAATGATTAAATAATCCAACTACAGAAGGTCACAGGAACACAGCCTTTTGGAAAGGTCCAGAAAAATATTAAGGTTATTGTATCTATGAGGGCACACTGTGATGTGCATCGCTACTCTGTGATGGTGCTTTGGAGCAGTGTTACAGTTCATGCATAGAGCTAAGATTATTAATACTTGTAATTGTGAATATTTCACTTTAGGCAGCAGAAGAGGAGGACCCGCAGAACCTGAATGATGATGCTTCCTCCACTTCTGCCTCAACTTCTGGCCCTGATTTTAACTATATTTTAAACATGTCTCTGTGGTCACTTACGAAAGAGAAGGTAGAAGAGTTGATTAAGCAGAGAGATTCAAAGGTTGGTCACCATGGAAGGCTTGTTCTGAAATTATATAGTAATAACTGAGGTGTCTATCTGTGAATGCTTAGTTTTGATAGTATTTACTTTAGTTGTAACTTTGTAACTTACATTCTATATACTACTTTCATGTTTTAGGAAAGAGAACTAAATGACCTTAAAAGGAAATCTTCTTCAGATCTCTGGAAAGAAGATTTAGCAGCCTTTGTTGAAGAGCTTGAAGTATGTTTTATTTTATGTATCTTTCTAAAAATATGAAATTTAAATTAATTAATTAATTAAAAGTATTAAACTTTAAGCAAAAAATAAATATTACCACATTTTGGATTAAAAGCAGATAGATCCCCAAATAAGTGGCAAATCAATACTGGGTTACTGGTGTTACTAGTTGTGTTCCTCAGGGATTGTCTCTTGCACCTATACAATTTAATGTTTTTCCAAGTCAGTGATGATAAAAGAAAAATGACCAGGAGAAAATTTGTGTTCAGATGACACAAAAAACTGGGATTAGTAACTGGTAATAGTAACAATTATAGTAGTACTACATGATCTAGTTGTTTGTGAGGCAATAAGTATTGTTAAATGCAAAGCTGTAGATGTAGGAACAGTGTGCAGATGTATGTATATATGGGGCTTTTACTTTGCCTCATCAGTAGCGCTGGAAAAAGGTCAAGTCCTATTGGTGGATAACTTGCTGTGTCTCAGCTTTCAATGTTGCCTGGAAAGGGCTGATGTAATATTTTGAAGTGACACAGGATAACAGAAATAAGATGTTTGTTTTATTTCTCTGTGTGTTCATGGTACAGCTGCAATTGGAAGTGTTCGGTTTGGATGTCTTTATTCCACCTATATTTCACACTGTGAAAAAGGCTGGTTAAAGGACTGGAAAATGTGCCTTAAAAATTACTCTAGAAACTAGCTGCTTAAATTAAATGCTGAAATACTGAAAAGTTACATCACTACCCAGACACATATAGAAACTTGATAAAAGAAAGATTTTCGGTCTAGCAGTGTCCAAAAGTTCCTATTTATTTAATCTTGAATAAAAGTGCAGTTTTTAACTGTACAGGGTAATGAAGAATTTACCAAGATTAAGTGGTTGGCTTTCCGTTACTGGCAAGTGGGTTACAATTCAAGTGAGAATTAAGGGAAGTCTTATGTGCCATGTTAAAAGGAGATGAATGTTAAATAATCACCATGTTCCACTTTGTCCTCATTATAAAAGAATGTTTTTCCCCTGCCCCACTTGTTTGTTAGAAAGTAGAAGCACAGGAAAGAGAAGATGTTTTGGCTGGCATGGTTGGCAAACCAATAAAAGGCAAAGTTGGTAAACCCAAGATGAAGAAACTTCAGTTGGAAGAGACCATGCCATCACCATTTGGCAGAAGAATAGTTCCACAGATTACATCTGCCATGAAAGCTGATGCCAGTAGGAAATTGCTGAAAAAGAAAAAGGTAAATCCAAACTATTGCTGTAGTTAGATTACTTATTATTTAACTGTTGTATTTTTCTACTCTGATAGCATAAATCCAAACAGCTAGACCTCATTAAAGCTGTATTTATACTGTTTCACTGACCTAATGCATGAAGAAGTTAATACTGGATTTCTTTTACATTTGCAAGCCTCTTGTGATTACTTGTTCAGGTGTTTTTACTGAGATTTCTTCTTCCCAAGACTGTTCAACAAATGTCAATGTACTAGTCTACTTTCATTTATTATCTTCTACAAAGCTATTCCAGTTCTATCTTGAAATATAAAGGTGTAATTTATTTTATTTTGCCCAACTTTTTTATATTTTTAGGGTGAAACAGATTCTTTAGCAATAAAAATGGAATTTGATGAAGAATTTGGTGGTGTGCCAGCTGAGGGTGGTGGGGATGACTCACTGAATACATCAGCCACAGCAACTAAACCCCCTAAACCTAAGAGAGAGAAGAAGGAGCCTGGTAAGATCCTTACACAGTTATAGTTAACCTTAGTTGTATCTACTAATTGGGCATTAAATAAATTTTTAACACATAGTGAGAAGGGAGATATATCACAATAATCACTATTTAATCTGATTTTCTTCCCTAAAGAGATGTGTGGAAACACTTGAAAGTACTCTGCTGAAATTTCAGCAATGTAAGCTGCTTTTCTGGGGGTGGTGGATCTTACATTTTCTACATTTGATTTTTGTGGGGGTCCAAATCTTTGAATTTGTGAGTAGAAAAATAGATTATTTTTGCATAATTAGACTAATTCTGTGCAAACTGAAATTTATAGTTTGCATGCTCTCTGATGTTGAAGGACATGGCACTCACCTTCAGTCTGAGTAATAGTATGGATTGTAAAACTTGATTAAATAAATATATTTTCCTATTGACATTCAGTCATTCTGACTTTTAAAATGTTATGCATATTATGGCTTGGCAGACTAACCAACATCTATGCTGACTTTCCTTTTTCCTCTGTTAGTAGGAATTTATTATTACTGTTTGAGAAATACAAAGTAATGGGGGAGCATGTGGTGGGTTGACCCTGGCTGGACAGCGGGTGTCCACCAAAGCCACTTTTATCACTCCCCTCCTCAGCTGGACAGGAGAGAGAAAATATCTCAACCCACGAGCCTTTCGTTGTAAGGACAGGGAGAGATCATTTACCAATTACCATCACAGGCAAAACAGACTCGACTTGGGGAAATTAGTTTAATTTATTACAAATCAAGTCAGAGTAGGGTAATGAGAAACAAAAACTAAATCTTAAAACACCCTCCCCTCTCCCCTCCCTTCTTCCTGGGCTTAGCTTCACTACCTCTCTACTTCCACTCCTGCAGCATTGCAGGGGGATGGGGAATAGGGGTTGCGGTCAGTTCATCACACGCTGTCTCTGCTGCCCCTTCCTCCTCAGGGGAGGACTCCTCACACTCCAGCATGGGCTCCCTCCCATGGGAGACAGTCCTCCATGAACATCTCCAGTGTGAGTCCTACCCATGGGCTGCAGTTCTTCATGAACTGCTCCAGCATGCACCTTTTCCACGTGGCACAGTCCTTCAGGAACAGGCTACTCCAGAGTGGGTCCCCCACAGGGTCACAAGCCCTGTCAGCAAATCTGCTCCAGCGTGGGCTTCTCTCTCCACTGGTCCACAGGTCCTGCGAGGAGCCTGCTCCAGTGTGGGCTTCCCACAGGGTCACAGCCTCCTTTGGGCACATCCACCTGCTCCGGCGTGGGGGTCCTCCATGGGCTGCATATGGATATCTGCTCCACCATGGACCTCCATGGGCTACAGGGGACAGCCTGCCTCACCATGGTCTTCACCACCATGGGGAATCTCTGCTCCAGCGCCTGGAGCACCTCCTCCCCTTCTTCTTCACTGACCTTGGTNTGCAGGGTTGTTTCTCTCACATATTCTTACTCCTCTCTCTGTCCACAGTTACTGTTGTGTGTTGGGTTTTCTCCCCCTTGTTAAATAAGTTATCACAGAGGTGCTACCACCATCACTGATGGGCTTGGCCTTGGCCAGTGGTGGGGTCTGGCTTGGAGCCGGCTGGCACTGGCTCTATCAGACATAGGGGAGACCTCTAGCAGCTTGTCTCTGTAGTCCCCCTACTACCAAAACCTTGCCACGCAAACCCAATACAAGGCAGCAACAAAAAAGAAAGCTAAAGAGAGAAGAAAAGGTTTAAGTATGAGTTTTGGGTTTGTTTTTTTTTAAAAAAGGGGGGAGGGTATAAAAAGTGGTTACACAAATACTTCTGAGACCAGATCTGTTTTTAATTACCTGAGTAGATTAACTGAGTACAATTACGACCGAGTTGTCTACATGCAGCTCAAATCTACCCTAGCCGGTGTTGAACCAGAGCCCATTAGCCCAGCTTTGACCTGAACTTGCCCTGCGATTGACTGACCGCATTGTTATTCCCCAATAGGGTATCCTCTGCTTCCCATCCTAACTGGATTTTTTCAATAACTGTTCCTGATCATGTCCCCGAATAATGGAAAACTGCTTGTTCTTTTCCTGGAAAATCTGAGCAACCTTATAAAAAAATGGAAGTTTGACTACAGAGGAGCTAAAACTTCAAATTAGAGACTTTTATGTTTTTCAGTCATGAAATGAATTTGTTTGGCAGCAGCAGGTCAGGTTCTATGTGAAATCATTTCATCAAGTTAAATTTTTCTTCAGGAAGAAGAAAGTTTACAACATTTAAAGGAGAACTTTTTAATATGAAAATTTATCCTAAATCTATGCATCATAATTGATTAGAAAAGATGAAAATATTTTTACCCTGACTGTAATAAATGTTTTAACTTGTGGCAGGTACAAGGGTAAGAAGAACACCATCATCTACAAAGTCTGGTGCAAAAAAAGTGAAGAAACGAAACCCATGGTCAGATGATGAATCCAAGTCTGAAAGTGATTTAGAAGAGAATGAGCCTGTGATTATTCCAAGAGACTCTCTGCTTAGGAGAGCTGCAGGTACCCAAGCTTTTGTGAATTGTGCATTGTGACTGAAAGTTTAAGCTACAAACCTGCATTTTCCTTTGACCATAGCCTTCCTTTAGGATGGCTTTACCTCCTACAGATAGCTTGCATTACATTTTCTTCACTGTGAGGTTAGTGAAAAAAATCTTAATGTCAAGACCAGGAACTTAAGAGTTGATATGAAAGATTTTGTAACTTGGTCCAGAAATCTTTCTCCTTATTCTAAACACTTGAATAGAAGTTACTCACAAAACTAGTGAATTATACAAGAAATAGACAAGATAATACCATTACAAACAAAAAAATTACTCCAATGCAATTATGCTGTCAAATAAGACCCAAAAGTCCAAGCTGTTAGTAAAACGTTATAAAATAAAAATTCTGAACAGTCTATGAAAAGCAAAAATATCAGAGACTGAAAGTTTGGAAAACACTTAAATATTTGATAGTTTAAGAAAAACACACACATTATTCTGGAAAAATTCTTGATCAATTTTTCAAGCACTTGATTATGAAGAATATCCAAGTGATAGATTCAAGAAAACCTAAATTGTTAGTGAAGGATTCTCATTCCTTAAAAGTACTTACACAGTAATGTATTTACAATGCCATTAGCTGAAGGTATTTGAGAAGCCACAAGTGGTGTTAGATGTTCGGTAACACTCTAAATTATGTCCCTTTATTCTTTCAGGCTCAAAGAAGTTTCTTTTCCTCAAGTCTTTTGTCTTGTATACTCTGAGGCTGGGATTGTTTAGTGACTTCCACTTTAATTTATGTATTAACATAAACAACTATCTTGAAATGTGTATATATGTGAATTTTATTTTTTTTTAGCTGAGAGGCCCAAGTATACTTTTGACTTCTCAGAAGAAGAAGATGATGCCGATGATGATGATGATGCCAACAATAATAATGATTTGGATGAGCTCAAAGTAAAAGCCTCTCCAGTTACAAATGACAGAGAGGATGAGTTTGTTCCCTCAGACAGTTTAGAAAAAGATGAATATGATTTCTCCCCAGCCAAATCAAAGCCATCTCCGGAGTAAGTACTGTAACTCAGCAGTATTTCTTTATAATAATTTTTTTTGAACGCAGAAGTCTCTGAACAAAACTAGGAAACATCAACCTCTTACTACTCTACATGTACCATGTAAAGTAAAATAAAATGTATACATTTCTGGGGAGGAATTAAATTGTATGTTATCTCAGCCTTGCAATTGACCTACGCAGAGGTAAACATGACTTACCAGATTATGGCACACCCTCAGTAAAACCATCTGTTGAAGTTGTTTTTGTAGGATTCTCCGTTTTCCATCTTGTGCCAGTCTGGTATACAGAATTATTGGAAAAAAATGCCTGAAGTTCATGACTGAATGGTGATTTTAAGGGTTTGACTGCTGCAAGCATATACAAAAATGCTAGAAATGCTTTGTAGTGCTAAAACAGGAATTTAATCTCATATGGATATTATAATGTCTACATCCTTCGGTATGTAGCTAATGCAACTCATATCATTTCTTTTTCCTGTTTGGAAGTAGAAAAATGTCTCAAGACAAGAAAAATCAAGATTTTGGGAACATCTTCTCTTTTCCATCGTACTCTCAGAAGACAGATGATGGTGAGCTTGTTTTCACTGATCTATTTAATCTTATAGCAGCTGTTATGGAATTTATTAGGGAGTTCATGTGGTATACACAAAACTTCACACAGTAGCTGTAGAAGAAGGATGTCCAGATTTATAAAGGGGAAAGGGGAAGGAGGCTCTGATCTTTAGAGGAACAAAGCCTGTGTCGTAGATAAGAAAGTCACAGTATATCCATAACCTAGCTGTAGTTGAGATTAATTTTGACTGTAATTAATATTGATGATTTCAAATATGCAGTGAATGAATCTTATTTTAAACATTCTCTGTGATTGTAGATACAACAAAACTGGACAGTGATGAAGAGGATTCATCTCCTGTTTTCTCATCGTCTTTTGCCCCGAAACAAACAGAGAAAATTCCAAGTAAAACAGTAGCTGCTAAAAAGGGTACGTATAGGATTGTCCTGTAAGCCAATCCATTTATTTAAAACTCATCTCCTCTACCTTTGCATTGTCTCTTCACATCTTCAAAGTGGGAACTGCATTCATTTATTTTGAACTCGGTGAAATTCAGCATAGGGTGTGAACTTCCTACAGCTCCTTAATGATACTAATTTCTTTCTTTCCACTGGCTACTGTAGTGTCAAAACTTAATACTTCCCACGTATGCAGTTGGTCTTCAGCATTTGATTAGTTTAACTAATGGGAGGGTTTTACCCTCAGGGAATAAGTGAAACATTATGACCTTTGGGTTGAAGATAGTCTTCTGGAATGGATCTAAGTTATTTACTTTAAAAGGAAGGAGAGCAAGTGCAAAGGAGGAATCCCCAGGAAATATTTATGTCCTAAGTAGGCTATCACAGTAAGTTCCACGTGGCATAGTTGTTTTTCTTCTTGAAACAGAGGATGAAAGGCTCTCCACAGACTTCTTCCAATTACTAGTCAGGCCTTTAGAACTGGCATCTTGCAGGACCTTACACTGCGGAATTAAGGACAATTCCAAGAAGAGCGTGTTTATTATTTGGATTTGGGTTTGTGGTTTTGCCTCGGTGTTTGTAGAAATAAGGTGTTTTTTGCTTTCTCTACCTTGGGGAATATTGGTTTATCAGTTGTTAGTGCTACTTTTAAGGGAAAGACTTGCACTTGTTTCTAAATGTGTTTTAAAGGTTATGCTAGATGCTTGCCATAATTAATGGTGCAAATGATGTTTTTTCTTACCTAATAGAAGTTTTAATAGGTTATAAAATACAGTTCTCAGCACATGATAGACTGGGGGTTTTGTTGCTTTTAGATCTTTGCCTCTCTTCTTTTACATCTTTCAGATAATTTGCTTTTTTCTTGCTGCTCAATCTTCTGTCCTCCAAAAGTATTTTTTTTTCCTGCGATACTGTGGCCTTTGGTTTTTACAACTTCTTTTTGACCAACTTGCAGCTGAACTTAATGTACTAATTCTTCCCAAAAAGGATATCTCAAGGAATTCTGCAAGAAAGCAGCCAGTTAGTTACAATAGTTAACTTGCTCTTTTAAAAATGAGGAAAAAAAAATCTTATGTTATTTATTAGGTACCAGTGAATTGCAGCATGTTTTAATCCTCTCCCCTATTGCTTCTCTATTTCTAATCTCTTTCTTGCTGCATTATGTCTAATCTAATTTGGAAACTAAATCAGTGAATGTCTGAATGCTTTTCAAATACTTTCAGCTAGTAAAGTTGTATAATGCAATAAATGAAGATTGTTTACAGAAATAGCTGATCTCTAATAGAATAGTCTTTTATGTTAAACTTCTGTTCTGCAGTAAATACGAGAGAGAACTGTGTATGCGTTAGCTAGGCATGGATGCAATTTAACATGCAATCTCTTTCTCCCTCTCTGTTTTTTGAAGGCCTGGATGTGATGAGTTGTTATTAACCTAACTTGAAACCTTAAAATACAGTTGTGATCTGTTTCTGAGTTTCTAATTAACCTTTATGCTCACAAAATAGGTATAAACAGGCTCTCTTTCAGGAAGAAGTTAAATTTTTGCCTTCAGAGTAGCCTTAGGGACAGTCATCCTCTCAGTGCATGACAATATGATAGGTTGCTTTCACCAGTTTTCATCTCTTCTCCTTTGCCCAGATTAGACATGACCACAGTTTCATGATCACAGTTTGACAGTGCAGTGATGACCTAAGATGCTTAGTTAATTGGTCATCTAGTATCCTGTTAGTAGTCTCCTTGATTAAAGTCTTCATGCCCTGTATCAGCAGCCTCTTCAAAACCCATTTTCTGGTATTGTAATATTCCATCCACTCACCCTCACACTGGGAATGCCTATTGTGTGGCTGAAACAATTGTTCCAGAGTTTTTTGATTTTCTGTGACTTCAGAGCTTGGTTTTGTAAGGACAGAAAGCTGAAACTGAAGAACCATTTTTTGTGCCTTGCTATCTGTACAGCCACATTTCCTTCTTAATGAGGAGAAATAAAGGCATGGGTATAAGTTCAGCATGTTTTCAGACTTCAGTCAATTTGAGATGAAATCTCTTGACCTCTGGTGTTCACTACAGAGGATCAAGAGAATGCTGAGCTTGCTTTCCATGCACTGTTCGAGTGGTCTGGGGTTCCAGTGCTTTATTGTAAGCCTAAGGGAAATGTGAAAAACAGTCTTGCTCTCTGATTATAAGCAGCTGCTCACCTTGAACAGCCCAACCAGCTGTTGAGATTCTAGCAGTAAGACTGATACCATTCCTGAACTTTCTATCAAAAACTTGGGCTTCTTGAGAGCCTGTGTACATTGACCCCACTGCAGACTTCCATTTCATGTCATGGTACCTAGTGAGTAGCTTGGCTGAGCTGACTGCGGTATAGCTGCTGTCAGAGATCCTTCCCACTTGTGCAGGCATTAGGTATAAAATCTGCGGTAGTGATTCAGAATCCCATTGTTAGTGCAGAGGGAGATGCATGTGCTGGAAGCCATGGACACTATTACTTCAGCCACCAGATAACAATTAAGAGCTGTGCTGTTCTTTGGACTTCATGTTCTGCAGGCAGACTTTACAGGAGTTGACTGGTGACAGGCCCTGTTTCAGGGGAAGAACAAGTCTAGTGATTGTGGCAGCATGTCATTCTTCTCTTTCATTCCCCAGTTATTTACTTCTCCCCAGTTCCGTGTTTGTCAGTGAGAAGTCTGCCCCTTTTCTAACATCGGTTAACAAACTCGAGGACTCAGGGCCTGCTGAAGATAGTTGCATCTCATGGTATATGTATGTGCTGAGCAGTACTTGTCAATGGAGCATACTTGGCTTCTGTCTGGTATGCACATTCCACATTAACAACGTGAGGAACTGGGCAAGGCACAATTACCTGGCCAAAATGTACACAGTGCTGTAGGAGGACATCTAAACCTCAGCTCCTGATGTTGAATGTCACCTAGATCTAAAATGGATCCCTTCTACTAAGAATCTCTTGGTCACAGTTTTTGCTTGTCATCTTCAAGTTGATGAAACATCTAAATCTTTCCCTTCCCTGCCCCATAGTCTATGTTTCTTACGCTGGAAAAGCTATTTCCTGTATGATGGGCTTCGTTGCCTTATGGGACCTAAAATCATGTACCTTCAGGTAATGCTGCTCCCTCCTTCACTCATAACTAGCTACTTACTTTTGGTGACACTTATAGAAAGCATTCCTTCTGCTTTCAGTTGCTGTGTACTTTTTCCAGGCTTACTGGTATGTCTTTGTGGCTTAGTTTTACTTTATGCTAATACAGCTGGGTTTTCCCAGTTGAGATACCTAGAGAGACCTGTTTCGAGTTGCTTTCAAATATGCTTCCTGACTTCCATCCTAGGCATTGTTGCTTCCCTCCCCAAGTCTTATCTGAAGTGCTGCTATAGCGAACACCATTTTTTTTTTTTCCTATCCATGATGCCAAAGAAGGGTTTAATTTTTTTGTATTGTCAGGACCCAATACTTGGGCTACGCAGTAGGTATTATCACCAAAAGCTGGAAAGGCATAACTGTCTTTGTGCAGTGACTCTCCAGTGGGTAGCAGGCATCATAGCCAAAGAGTTTGTGGAGACAACTCTCTTGTCTGAACACGTCCCCCTAGTGATACCATAAATGGAAGCTTGAGTCCTCAAAAATGTCCACGTTCCTGGTAGCTGGAGTGTTTCTACATGCTTCTCATCATCTTTTAGATATTTGTGGCTGATGGAGTGTGGGTCAGTAGTGTATCTGATGGTTCTGCAAAAGACCGACTCCTCTGTAAGCGTATAGAACACATTATCCAATGATCTTAAGGGTCTTTTCCAACCTAAATGATTCCATGATTCTATCCCTTGTCACCCATTGTGTGAACGTACCAATGACTGCCTTTTAAAGATGGCATGTCTAGCTGCATGGCAGTAATTAAAATTCTTTAAGAAATCCACAGATATGTCCTCTTCCTGTCCTTTCTGCTTTTTCTGAAGTTCCTTTTCAGTGAGGTTGACAGAAAACAATGTCACAGGGTCAGATGCACTGTCTCTCAAACGCCTGCAGTGATCATGGGGAAGGTTGGCCTGTAGTTGTATCACTGTGAAGGCAAAAATGTCACAAGCAGCAAGCTGTATCCATAAACGCTGTAATGTATCCAAAGGTGTTTAAAATATCCAACTTGGAGAACTTCCGGTGCTGCTTTAGTTACTGGTAATCTGTTTTGTGCTCAAAAAGATGAAAAAGTGTTTAGTAAAAAACACTGGAACTTACTGAATGCACTGGTACATCTCAAAGTATGACAAAGGAAACCTCCTGTTTATTCCACACAGTTTTAGCGTAAAAGCTGAAGTATGTTTTCCCCAAGTGCAGAAACCTCTCATCTTGTTTTAATATCTGCCACTTATGCTGTAACTGGAGTATCTAATAAAATTTAATACTGCTAACCAATATGTGAATTTAACATATTTAGTGTCTCTAACTTCTAACAGCAAAACTAGATGTGCCCCCTAAACCTAAAAGAGCTCCCAAGGCCAAGAAGGTGGAAACTGTAAACTCTGACTCCGATTCAGAATTCGGCATTCCAAAGAAGACTGCGGCACCCAAAGGTAAGTGTTTTGGTGCTGTGCTGCTCAACACTCGCATCTGTGCTCTCTGTAACACAGGTTTGCAATCGTTTTTATGAGGAAGCAGAACTAGTGACTTTAGAATTAGAAGCACATTGATTTATTAGTAAACTTATCACTAGCAGATTACTCAGCCATGAGCCTTTTCTGTGACAAATACGGCGTACTGACTTTTTTTGATGAACAACATGTCAACTTTTTATGTGACCTTCATTGTTGAAAATGTATTTAATATCTCCAACACCCCCCCCTTTTTTTTTGTTCATAATTCTACTGGATATTGCTTATTTTCTTTGATCTCGGCTTTTTACAAGACAGTAAAATTCTGGTGGTAAGTCTAGTAAGTAGGGTTTTCTGTTTTTTTTTTTTAAACCAATTCTTTGGTAAGCCCAGTCTCAGTTGTCAAAGTCCTCACAACACAGCACACCAAGCAGAGAAGTCTGTAAAGGCTGTGCCAAGTGTTGGTAGTAAAGGTGAATTAACGCTGTGTAACCAGTATAGGAGGTGACTGCGGACTTGCAGTACTTCAGAAGTCTAGAGGTCATTGATCTAATGAAGTCTGTCCCTGCCTTGAACCAACAGCTTGAACTGCTAGGGTGAATGGTAACTTTGGAAGAAGCTTAAAGGATTTAAAACTGAGAAAAGAAAATAGATTGTATCTTACTGCTGTTGTGAAGAAGCTTGAGTTGTAAATGAAATTTGAGCTTTATTATATCTTCATGTTAAAGTAATTTCACTAGATTTTTTTTCAGTTTGCTGAACTCTGGAGATTTATTTAAAAAAAAAAAAGAAAAAGAAAACAAAGTTAAATATATTCTCTCACGTAGGAAAAGGTAGAGGGGCAAAGAAAAGGAAAGCATCCAGTTCAGAAAATGAAGGTGAATACAACCCTGGGAAGAAAGCACCTAAATCAGCACCAAGCAAGGTCAGTGCCGTCTATGCCCTTTTCTCCTTGTAAAACGAACCTACTTCACATAACGGAACACGTTCGTACTGTAGGTTGCTAATACGATAATGGGGGATGAGGTCTGCTTAGAAACTAGATGTTAGAGAAGGTTTCCTTCGATTCGGGATATGGAAAGGGAAAATGTACACGGCCTCACAACTGGTTTGTCTTTTCTTTTCTAAAGAAATCCAAGAAGGCCACTTTTGACCAGGACTCCGATGTGGAGATCTTTCAGTCAGGCTTTGCCTCCGAAACTGCCCCAAAGCCACGGACAGGCCGGGCTAGAAAAGAAGTTAAATATTTTGCAGAGTCGGATGAAGATGATGATTTTGATATGTTTAATTAAGTGCCCAAAGAGCACACAAATGTTTTCCAACAAATATCTTGTGTTGTCCTTTTGTCCCTTCTGTCGCAAACTTTTGTACATTTGACTTATTTTATGTGATAATGTAATTGATGGTTTTTATTATTGTGTGTAGGCATTTTAACATTTTGTTCTTACACCTACAGTTTTATGCTCTTTTTTACTCATTGAAATGTCATGTATTTGTCTGACTGGCTTGTAGAGATGTTCTAGACAGCTGTGCTAAAGCACATTTTAATTGTCATGGTTGCAAACAGCAAACCTGCTTTTTGAAATGAAGTTTAAACATTAAAAAATGGAAAACTACTTCCTCTGTGTGTGTGTGTGTGTGTGTGTAAAATTTGGGCTAGAGGGACTACTTCTACACAGTTGTTTTTTTTAAAATAAATATATTTTATTCTTTGCCAGGAGACTCCATGGAAAAAGGTAAACAGTATATGAACATAGAAAGCATTGTTAAACAATCTCAATGTACAAACAGAGCCAGTGAAAGTACATCACAGACTTGCTAGAATATATAAAAAAAAATCCACTAGTGCTTTAAATGAAACCTAAGAAACTGACACTTTAAATCTGTTAACCATTCTACCACAGTTTTCACTCTGCTTCATGGTGATTTAACAAGGCCAAGAAGGCAGATTCTCTCCTTGTGTTTCTGGAAGTCCTAGCTGTACTTCCCTAGCACCTGGAAGGCTGGATAACCCAGCTGATTCCTGGCAGGTGATCCTTAAGGAAATACCCTAGACTCACTGATTCAAAAGCTGTGACTGAGTCTGCTGGTTATCATCCCACCGCGCGTCCCCAATGGCTTGTGAGGAAGTAAACAAAAATATGGTAACACTGAAAAGTGTTTCTGCCTTGGAGGCTATCACTACTGTGGAAATGGAGTAGTTAGTTGTGTAGCTAGGGCACCAGCCGGGTAAGAAACCACTTCTTTCAATTTTAAAGTGACATTAACAGTGGAACAAATGACATCTGAATAACTGATCTGGCAGGTAATGCTGACGCTGATGTCTCTTCCGCTAGCACAGTGAATTTCTGTATACTTTTTACAAGGAAGGAGATGTAAACTGAGGGCAAAGACAAGTTTTCATACTCGACTAAATCAGACGGTCCTTTAAACTTCCTTCTCTGGATGTGAACAGTAGTCCATTTCACATGGTTGGTGTCTTGATCGGTTTAGGTATGAGACAAAAGGAAAGCACCAAACATCCAGTATAGAAAGTACAGCCATACATTTGTATGTACAAAGTCATCAGAAATGCAACCAGAATTTAAAGTTTGAGATCTGTCTTGTCACCATGCGATCTTGAATGTTCAGAGGAGAAAACAGAAGCTTAGCTATCTTTTTGCATGAAATGGCTGATTTAGAGTTTCAAAAGTTTGCATTTTCTAGTTTTAAGAGTTTAAACAGCAAGGAGTATATATCGATACATATGAAAATTTCTTGGTCCTTGTTGAGTTTTTATCTATATATATATACATATATAGATATATATTAAGTCCAGAAACTAAGCAGCAGTAAAAATGTTTCTCTTGCCTTTCATCCCTGTACATAAGGTATTAGGAATGTCTGAAGTAGCTGGAAAATGTCTTATTGCACCATAGGGGATTGACTGACACTGCTGTTATCCACTGAACTCGGTGAGATACTCGGACTGTGTTCTGCAGTATTTCCATTTGAGGTGGGGGTCAGTGGTTCATGTCCTTCAGAGTTCTCCAGCATTTCCTGAATAAGAGGTGGCATGGATCCAGGGATTTCCATTTTCAATGTAATGACACGTTCCGCACCTTTAAAAAGGAAACAAAAAGCCCTTTCCGTTAGTGTGATTCCTACCTTTTCCTTTTCATTAGCATCATCAGCGGTAATTTCAGGGTACATTGTTTTAATGGATTTGGTGTCTCCTTCTACACTTCTGGCATACAGAATTATGTATGTATGCGAACTACTTCCTTCGTTACAAGGAAAAGGCATGAGCTCAGTACTCCTTAACAAATTAATTTAAAATTATGACGTGGCAACTGTCATTACAATACAGGTAAAGTGGACGAGCTGCTGCTTTTCACAGAAGGAACCAAAACGGCATTAAATGATACTGAAAAAAATAAATTCAACCCTGATCACGTAGATGTCTTTATAAACTGGGATGTGTTTCACAGTTTTTAATTGGCACTGGATCTGCAAAGACTATAGAATTCTGGCTGATTTGCGTTAAACAGGTGAGGCGAATCCTGTAAGAGAACTGCCGCGATGCAAGTCAGAACGTTTCTTTCCCGAATAGAAAACTGTGAAATAAGAATTGGAATTTAACAGACCATTGGTTTACAAAAGAACAAATTCAGGCAAATGGATACTTTTTTTTGTGAAGCTGCCTTCTGTAGTTCTCAGGCATCTCCTCTTGTGCTAATTAGCCACAAAAGTACACAGAAACACTAATACGGTTTACACCTGACCCCACTGAAGCTAACTGTTCCGTGTTTCACCTTGCCAAGCCTAACAATGGGTATTTTTATTTATATAGAGATGGCTTTGCAGGCTAGTGTGTGTAGGATTAAACACAATGGCTACATACATCCTGACTGCTCGGACTGTGAGCCAACAACTAACACTAGTTTAGGGAAAAAAAAAACCACAAAATAGTGCCTGATGCTCCTAAGGTTTGTTAAGGCTGTTTGAACATGGCAGGCGTACAGGGACGGCTGTACGAGCAGGCAGACACCTCGCAGTTTGCGCATAACTTGCACACAACATTGGCTCGGTGCTCCCAGGAAGCACCGTGCTTGGCTAGTGCGCAGTGGTACAGCAGGAGTGGAAGGAAGCCTGCGGTTAAAAACCAGCCGAGACCCCGCCTGACACCAGGCAACTAACTCCGAGGGAACTGGTTAGTGAGTTACTACAAACAGAGGAATCCTTAAATGATGGATGGACGAAACTTCTCGGTGAAAAGAAGGGCTGTTACTGGGAAAGCCTGATCTGCTAAGCAGGATGGTTCAGCTGCCGCTGTTGCGCTCCGCCACTGCTGCTTATGGTGACAGCAAGCGATGTTCAGTGGTGACAGGAACACAGCCCAAGGAAGTACAACGTTCCGTGGCAAGTGACACAGCTGAAGGACTGAAAGTAAGTTAATAAACATGCAGCTACTGCGTGGGGAGGACCATAAAGAGACAGGAGTGGGTTTGGATGTGCACCTCAAATAAGGGAGGATACACAGTAAAGATTCCGTTCCACACCGAGGCATGAATGTGCTTTACATACTTTGCTGCTGATGGGGAAAAAGCTTTTGCTTATCAGGACAACATCAGACAATTTACAGCCATAAACCTCTGAGTTCAAATATCTGGTCCAACATGTTGCGTAGGATTCCTGAGCATCTTAAAATCCGAGTCTAATGGGATAGGAATCTGTGCTTTCTGAAAGTGAACGGAGGCAAGAAGAGCCAACAAAATGAAAGAGAAAATAGTCTGGTTATTGGAGAAACATTCCAGAGGAAAGAACCTTTGGATATGCATGCTGCAGCATCCACGCTGGAGCGAGCACGCTGTCGGTCACAGTGGTAACCCCAGGGAGGAAGGGAGTGCTTATGTTCATGCCTTAACTGAGGAGCTTCAGAGATCATCTACAAAGGCAAACGAACGACCAACTTTCCAAGCAAATGCTGATTGAAAAAGTCTCTTAAGTAACTGTTAGAAACAAAGCACAAGCTCTGTAATTGGAAAGAAATTAATGCAGAATTATGCTGAGCGCTTCTCTGAAACCTGTCTGTAGTCAGAGCAGCGTTATGAACTGAATTTGGCCACGGGAAGTATCTGCTTTCTGCTGTTCCGAGTAGGTCAGCTGCAGTACCAAGTGTTTGTGCCGTTATTCCACCGCAGGGCCAAGGTAATGTTACAGGTCTTGCAAACTTCCAGTTAAATACTGAGATGAGAACTCAGAAGACGGTCTCTTGCTGCAGCCCCACAAACGCTTACTGCTTTTGTTACAGTGCCTCTAATGCCACAGAAGACTGCGGCTGTACAAGGAACTCCAGTGCAAGGAGACGCTCTGTCTTCTCTCGGTCTCTTCTCAGTTCGTGCTCGCTGTGGTAACTGCTTTCAGGGATCGTGTACCTTCCAGAGTCGTCATCTTCTAATGTACACCTTTTCAAATGAAACTCAAGACACACCCACCCCTCCAGGACATCACCAGTCCTTTGGTATGATTTAGTTTTACTATAAAACACTGATGAGATAATTAAATACTTAAGGCAGAACGGAAAGAAGAATCCTTTCTTGTGCATTGAACATAAAGAGACAGAGCCATGTTCTGCGGAGCTGGAGGGCTCTGGCAAAGAAGCAGGAGAGCAGAAATAGATTTCTGACAAGCACGAGCAGCAGAACGAAAGGGCTCCCCTAAATATTTTTATAGCTCAGTACTGCTGTAAGTTTATTTTGTAGGTTCAGCTGGATGGAGCTCGCTTTACTTGAGGGTAAACTGCAAGCTTTAGATAACCTGGTAAGCGGGTCCTTTTTAGGATACTTTCGCTGCCAGTTCCAGTGTTTCTGTTCCAAGTTATTATTTTGGTACTCATCAATCCAATTAAATTGCTCACTTCTTTTTATAAACATAGCTATAGCTTAATCTTTCAACTTAGATCTATATTGTTTAAAGTGTAACAGTTCAGGTTTTAATGTAAAACAAGTGTGTGTATTTAAGTAATTTAACTGCTATATTTCTTCCCTGAAGTCTTCTCAAAAACCACGTCAAATGAAATTAGTGGCATGAAATTGGGCATAGGCCCAACCTATAGCTACATAGGTACCTGTGCATACAAGCTCGTGTGCTTGCTTATCTATCAGGGGTAGCAAATCTGTAGTTGGGTAAGCATAGTGAGGAAGTGGAAATGCATCAACCACTGTAAAAATAAGAATTGTAGCACTTTAGACTCTCTGTATTCAGGCTGGTACATCTCCCATAGCGCTCCCCAGAAGTCTGGAGGTAGATATACATGAAACAGCTGGACGTGTCTGAAATTGGGTCTTGAGGAGATACAGGGGTACACTAATGAAAGGAGCACAGTCACCTTTGAGGGCACAGCACGGGGCAGAACAGGCGCGCACGGGGGCTGCCAGGGAGCTGACATGCTGCTGCCTGCCCAGTGCCACCCTGGGAGCAGCTGCCCAGCCTCCCCCTCAGGCTGCCCACAAGCACTGAGCGGGGAACCTCTCCGACGAAACGAAAGCATTCAGCTATACCCGTGCTTGAGAGAATTTATGTGACAGCGCTTAGACTGTGTGCATTTCACATGATCCGTCAATCACATACAGGATTACACAAAATGCTAAAACAAAATTGATCCATGGGTAAGCATGGTCAGCTTGGATTAGAGGTGCTGAATCTCCAAAATCCTGGATCAAATCAGTTCTAAATCTTCAGTACGTCAGAGCACAGTTTAGGGGAATTTTGGATGCACGAGTGTTTTCTGCTGTCTGTAAACAGCCTTTGGTTTTTTGAAAGCCATTAGTGATACAAAGTACACGTTGGCCTGCACCTCCTTGTAAACGTTAACAAAGGTTTAATTCAGGGTTTTATTTTGTCTTAAAATGACTAACAAAGAGTTCGTGCTAATCGTTTGCGAACCTACTTATACTAAGAAATCATTTTCATTGTAAGTTGCAGGAATAATACAGCACCACGTCTGTTTAAAGCAGAACCAATTTAAACACGGGGAGCTACATAAAGACGAAGGGAAGAGAGGGGTCACAAGGACCTTTCTTAGATATATTTAAAAAATAACAACCCAGGTCTCTAGGCCAGTTTCCTCTGAAATGTAACGGTGACGCTACTGCTGAATTATTGGGAGACGCTGTTACCTTTTGCACTGATGCTACGAAGATCTGTGATTTTCATTAAGATCTTTGGGAACATATGAGGCTTGTTGGGTCGTCTCTTTCGGATATAAATTTTCAGTGCTTCAAGCAATGGTTCCTGAAGCTTATCCACTTTCATTGGTTCTTCAAGGTCCTGGCGATCTGTAAAAAAGCATCATATCCCTCCTATGATTTTAAATATTTTTTTTTATGAACTCCAAATCACAGAAGAAAATCTCCAGGGGGAAAACACCTCGCTGCAAACAATATTTCAGAATTAATTTTGTATGCGTCATTGGGTGTGCAAAGAGATTACAGCTAATTTATTTTTTGCATCAATACTACAACAAAGTGAGCTACCATCAGGTAGCGGCAGATGGCAGTGCTCGCTTGAGTGACAACAAACGTCACCCATAAACCAGGATGCACCGGTCACATATTAATGACATCTCAGAACCCACCGATGCTTTTGATGGGTTATGGTTAGAGACACATGAAATCGGAATTATTTTGTACTAAAGGGCCACCGTCAACAAAGACTGACTCTTGTTTTTTAAAGGTTCTTCTAGCAGCAGCCGCCAGTTTGTATTTCAACAAAATGGCCCAACTAAACAAAGTGCGTTTCCATTGCTAGTCCAGATTTTGCAAAGGAGGAGCGAGACTAGGTGATGAAAATAACAGAAATTTACAGAGGATTTTGGAAATTATCTGAGACTTGGCTTTTTATAATTTAAAACTATGATTTCACCTGATTTTACTTCAAAATGTCCCTTTCAAGCTGCAATCAGCCCGCCCCCCCCAAATCATGTCAACAGTGCCACTGTGCTAATTTCGAAGTATAATCTATTTTTTTTCTAAAGTTATCACCAGTGACTGCTGTGTGAGTGTAACCGTATGCACATGCACGCACTTATACTTGTGAATAAAAGCTGTGTAACGGGCATCTTGCCGTAACCAAGGTCATTCATACAGGTACCCATATACCGCTTATTAAAAAAAGCAGCAGGATATATCCTGTAGTTCTTCATCAGGCAAATAATAGGGTCGGTTGCTTGACAGAATGATTCGATTAATTTAAAAACGTATCAATAATAAAACGAGTAACTATCACCAGTGGAAAACAAACCTTTAGTTTTAAGTGGTTTATATAACATATATAATAATATTACATATCTATATTTTGTGTATATGTTTTAGTACAGGAAAGCAAACCAAGTAAAACATAAATGAAGATCTTATCGTGTCCGTCCTTTTCAAACGCATCCGAGTTCCCGCTGTACGATACCTCCACAGATTAAGCAGATGGCACTAAGGAGACCTGTTTCCGTATCATCCATTTCCAAAGGCAGGAGCTGGTTGGCAAACGTGAACACGAGATCAGTCAGTGGGCCAAATCCGGCGTTGTGCATCTGAGTTCGGTTTAGGGTAAGGCCATCTGAAAAGGTCATGGTGTCTTGTTCTGGTGTGTATCTTGTGCAAATTCTAAGGATCTGTGGAAGGACACAAAAACCCCTGAAATCTAAGAACTCGATCCATGAAAGGTTTGTTGCATTTTCTCGATGCGGCAAGTGACCCACGGAACTGGAGTACACGGTCATGTCAAAACAATCCAAAAATCAAACTCCAGTTTGTTCAGTTCTAGTAGCACAAAAATTCTCTGGTACAACATAAATACACTCGATTGACTACGGGTATTTTTTTATAACAGGAATTTTCCTCCTAGTTATTAAATAATCATAAGTTCTATGCAATTCTCACCACTTAGGTCACCAACATTACCATAATATTCACATAGACCGCTCTATAATTACTATGCTATATGCACCTAACTATAAAATGCTATTGCGCTGCTGATCTGATCCAGCAAGATCATAAAAATATCTCACCTCTCCGAACATGCACGTATTTCATTGATTCCAAGGATCAATTTTGCATGACAGTGCTTCTCTGGGTTGTGTCTTTGCTAAGGACAAAGTGTCTCTGTGGTATCTTGTGCGAGTGAGTGCGGACAGCTGTGAGCTGGCGAAAGAGGCTGAACCTAACGTGCTTTGGGGTGCCTTCCTTTCTTCTGTGACAGCAGACAGGAAAAAAACCACGCTGTGAACACAACCCCCACGTGAGCTCTCCCTAGAGGGTGGTGCAAAGCCCTCCACCTCCCGAGCAGCTGCAGTTACAGTCTCCACAGAGCGCTGCTTGTCCTGCCAGCCTGGGAGCTTGCACCCCGTTATCGAACTGATGATGCTTGACCCGATGTCGAACTTTGAATCTCCGCATGGCAGCATGTGGGGCTGCCGGCAGCCTGGCCATCAGCCTGAGGAGTTGGCCCACCTTTTCTTCTTTTACACAGAATCATAGAATAGCTTGGGTTGGAAGGGACCTCTGAGGGCATCTAGTCCAACTCCCCCGCAGTGAGCACGTCTTCAACTAGACCAGGTCGCTCAGAGCCCCGTCCAACCTGACCTTGGATGTTTCCAGGGATGGGGCATCTACCACCTCTCTGGGCAACCTGGGCCAGTGTCTCACCACCCTCAGTGTAAAAAATTTCTTCCTTATATCTAGTCTGAATCTACCCTCCTTTAGTTTAAAACCATTGCCCCTTGGACTATTGCAACAGGCCCTGCTAAAAAGTCTGTCCCCATCTTTCTTACAAGTCCCCTTTAAGTACTGAAAGGCTTCAATAAGATCTCCCCGCAGCCTTCTCTTCTCCAGGCTAAACAACCCCAACAACTCTCTCAGCCTTCCCTCATAAGGAGACATGTTTCAGCCCCCTGATCATCTTCCTGGCCCTCCTCTGGACCCGCTCCAACAGGTCCATGTCCTTTCTGTGCTGGGGGCTCCAGAGCTGGACGCAGCACTGCAGGTGGGGTCTCACCAGAGCAGAGCAGAGGGGCAGAATCACCTCCCTCGCCCTGCTGCCCACGCTGCTGGGGATGCAGCCCAGGGCACGGTTGGCTTTCTGGGCTGTGAGCACACACTGTTGTTACAGTTGTTGTTACTTCCATGTGCTGTAACACCAAACCTCCTCACGAACCAGCTGGCCCCCAAGCCTTCCCTGAGGCTCTGGCGCTTCCCCCATCCCGAGCCCTGGGCAGTGCTGGTAAGGGTGCCACCCTGCCTGCCTGGTGCGAGGCGTATCTGCCTGCTGCTGACGGTGTCACTCAGTCCTGTGCAAGCCCAGCCAGTGCTGGTTTTGGCAAGTTAACTTGTGTGACAACAGCCACCCAGCACTGACCCCAGATGAAAAAGCGTTGGAGGGGAGGATGTGGATTCACACCTCTAACTGGATACAGAGGAATGCAAAACGCATGAATAAAACACCGAGGATGCTCTGCATTTTGTTAGTAAATGCCTCTGGGGTAACCGCAGTGTCAAGAGCGCTGTCACAGCGGAGGTGCTGTGGCAGCACGGCTGGAGAGAGTGAGTGCGTGAACCCTTTCGCCTCTCACAGCAAACCCAGGATGTGTCCCATGATAGACTCTCTACGGCACGGGCTCATTTGTACAGCTGCTATTAATGAACACTGCCTTAAGGATCAAATAAAAGAGATGTCCATCATGTTGACATATTTCTGTTATATATATCAATGCTTAGTGTTTAAAATAATCAGAGGTGGGAGAAGGCTTGTCCCTAACCTAAACTAAAATAAAACCTTGCAGAAGTTCAGCTGATTAGCTGAGCTAAGACTACAGCCATATTTTTTCAGGGCTTGAGTGTATTTATTTCCCACACAGCCATCCTACTTTGTCTTGAAGTTTCAACAAAAAAGATTTACACGAATATAAGTGAGCACAGGGCGAATTTTAATTATTCCTATAGCTGCCGAAGCTCTGAGTCAGAGGCCCCAGCACTTGGCAGCTGACCAGTCTGGGCTTGGTTCTCCCCCTTTCATCTCTCCCTGGCAACACTGCTCCAAATAAGCAGGGAGGAGAATGAGGAGGACATGGCCTGTAAGAGACCTACAGAGAAGCTTTTATTTCCCTTCTTAAATCTCTTGGTAAGTGACTTAATAGGGTGTATTTCTGCAGAAGGCTCTTCAGCCATCTTCTATCTCGGCAATAATCTTATCTCGCATTGCGGTATACATTGAAGCGCTGAGACTCTATGTGGTTGGACAAGCATGTTTCACATCGTTCCCTTACCCCTGAATTAAACTAAGCTCTTGAAATTACTTGAATCAATGACGAAGAGAGGCACAAATACAAATGCATAGCACTCAAATTCTTCACTGACCACAAATTCCCCACTAATATAAGTGATCTTAAAAGGCTGCTGGTAACTCCAAAGGTTTTGTGGAATAGACAAAGTGTATTTCAGGATTATTAGCAGAAATTAACATTATAAAGCATGGCACCCTGTCAGTAAGAGACAGCGTGTTTACCATGTTCTGAGCTGCCAGCAACCACCAGCAGTTCTCTCTCCTGAAGTTCGCTGTTGGTTATCCTTTTAAATCATTAAAAGGATTGTATAGAAAGGAGAAGAAACATGCAGTGTTTGTGGTTTTCAAGAAAAGCAAAGTTTGAAAACTTTGCATTTTTATTGAGAAACCCAGGAGCTATTTGCTTTACTTCTCTAATGGCATGCAAGAGAAACTGGAGAGCTGCTCTTCCCACCTGAAGCCTGCACATACAGTAGCTGCCTTTCAGTAAGGTGTGTGGCCTGTGATGATCAAGTGTCCGACTTTTGGAGGAACAAGCCTGCGTACTTCCTAAGTGGTACTGATTTTCCCTTAGCTCAGCGGGCGAGAAAGGCAGCCCCTTTTATTCTGGTGCTATTTTAATTGCTAAGCCTTAGCAATGAGAGTTCCTCCCTCCACACCCTCAGGACTCCCAGCCCAGCAAATTAGCGGAGCAAGACTTGGAGCTAAATTGGGCAACACCGTGGTGTTTCCCAAAGGCTGCCTGCTGCCTCCCCAGCAGCTGCCCACGCAGGGGCGACAGATATGGTTCCTCCGTATCCTCCCTCTGAGAGCAAGGCTGCATACAAGCTGTCAGCGCCGCGCCGCCCGGAGACTCCTGGCCCAGAGGGACTGGGGTGCCCCAGCGTGGTTATCCCAAACAACCCGGCGGCCGAACGCATGCCTCCTGCCATGTAACAGGCTGCTGGCTCCCCCACTGCAAAGCTCTCCGTACTCACCCCC